>JAJJWW010002953.1:0-77613 GCA_023531295.1 Papaver armeniacum
TTTACTAACATAGCTAGGGCCAAGGCAAAGTGCGTTTGGCATGGCGCGGCTAGCTTGGGCTAGGTGTGGTCGGCATGATTTTCCATTGGCACGGAGGTGCGGCTAGCATGGTTGGCATGCTTTGGCGCGTTTGGTGTGACTAGCATAGCTAGGGCCAAGGCAGAGTGCGTTTGGAATGGCGCGGCTAGCTTGGGCTAGGTGTGGCTGGCATGATTTGCCATTGGCACGGAGGTGCGGCTAGCATGGTTGGCATGCTTTGGCGCGTTTGGTGTTACTAGCATAGCTAGGGCCAAGGCAGAGTGCGTTTGGCATGGCGCGTCTAGCTTGGGCTAGGTGTGGCTGGCATGATTTGCCATTGGCATGGAGGTGCGGCTAGCATGGTTGGCATGCTTTGGCGCGTTTGGTGTGACTAGCATAGCTAGGGCCAAGGCAGAGTGGGTTTGGCATGGCGCGGCTAGCTTGGGCTAGGTGTGGCTGGCATGATTTTCCATTGGCACGGAGGGGAATTAGGGTTTTGTTCGTTGTAACCCTAATTTGAAAAAATACCCCCTATTAATTACTGACTACATGCATTGAATGTTCTAATAAATGTGTCACCGGTGACATTAGGTTATTCGGGGTTTTACGATTTTACCCTTTGTCTAAAAACCACCATCAACCACAGCTCATTGTGTAACTGATACCTCTTTAGTGATTTAATGAATTCCAAGCATCTCTGAAGACTATATTTATTAGCATCAATTATTCATATTTGCATCCTACACGTTGTCTCACAGATCGAGTCTAGCACGCATCTTATTCTTATCCATTTCCTCTAAAATTGACATATTTAAAATTAATTTTCTTTTAGATAGTGTGCTGACATATTTACATTGTCGTTCAGAAGTATAATGATTTTTTATTCGTTTCCGTTAAAACTAAGTTACCATGCAATTGCAATTTACTTGATGGAGGTGTACCCATTGAGTCTTCAACATGAGCTGACAACTCTGAAAATTCTCAGAGCCAAGCTCACCTTTGTAAGGTCTCAAACCATTGCCACTGTAGATAATTGACACTTTGCAGTATAAGGTCTCAAACTATTCATAAGACATGTGTAGCTGGAGGTACAAAGGAGTGTGCAGGTATGTTTACGTTTGGTGAGCATTTTCATGGTAGGATTTTAGAAGTTGGTTTGTTCAAGTTTTGACTGATTCACAGCCATTTTGCAGTATAATTTTGATATACCCTGTACTTTCATGTCAAGCCTTACTCCCAGAGCATTGAACTGAGTTTGCAATGCGCCAACAACTTTTCAGGTGATTGTTATAAATTATAATGAATTTTCAACTGGACCTAATCTACTTTATCCTGAGTAGGATTATAAAGCTTAAATTTTAGTTACGGATTGATTAGCCCCAAAGATTAACCGAGGTAGGTCCTGGCGAACTTCACCTTTTCCGCAAATTTCCTGCTAATGTCATCATGTGCGTTTCAGCATAATGCTTACTTTGCTAACTCTTAGGCTACTGTGCATGTGCATAAGCCGCATATGGGAGCTCATCTTATTTGATACAGAATATATTATTAAACAGTTGTGGCATGAAATGCCCGGTTCTATGTACCACTAAGTATGAAGTTGAACTGTTGTCTTAGCTCAACTAGTAGAGCACATGGTTATCAGCCATGTAGTTGTGGGTTCAAATCCCACAGATTCCAAAGTAATTTAAGTCGCCAATGCACTAATGGAAAAGTAATTTAAGTCGCCAATGCACTATTATATATCCCTGCAATACGTAATGCAAGGTTATTTACAATTTGGTTTCATCTTATAGTTGACTTGCAGGTCGTTGGTTTCAGTTATTTAGTTACTGGAATGCATGTATCTATACTATCATCACCATGATTTTTCATCTAAAGTAACTTAAGATTCATGCTGAGAAATACAATATGACAAGTTGGTCGAATACCACCAAAGACAATTTGGTAAGCTATCAACGCAAGGGCCAATACCACTAAAGATGGTCGATAGAGATTGGAATTATGTTTTATGATTGAATTGTGTGAAACTGCTTGATCCGACCAACAAAACTCCATAGGCTCTGAGTAAATTATAAGCTCAACTCAACCCTATAGTTTCATCCTAATCACAGTTAATTTCAATGTGGAGTCTCCAAGTAACTTATAAGCTCAACCACCTATATTTTAACCTTATTATCGCTATATTTAAGTTGGGGACTACGTTTTACCCTAGATTTTATAATTTATTGCCGCGACTGATTTGATCCGGCCAACAAAATACTGGGATGCATGCCTCGACTACTCTATAGACTCGACTCTCAAGCCGTAATATATATATATGCTTAATACTTATATTATATGTTTACCTTATCAATTTAAGATAGACAATAATATTATTGAACATTCCTAATGGACCCATACTACTATCGTCTGATTAATTAAACACGCCACTACGACCCGACTTGTTAACATATTATACAGTGGTACGACTAACTTAATAATGGGACGATCCATAATGGCCAGGGCCGTAGGCCCCGACTTCTATGACCTGACTAACTAAACACGGTCCCGATAATTACAGGATGACTAAAATTTTGTGGAAGGATACTGACTAGCAGACCAACCAACAAACAAAAATCGAAAAAGGTTGAGCCCCGGCCGTAGGCCGGGGTGATACCTAGTACATGTATAGTTCAAGATCAATTTACTAGCCATGAGTGTGTCTGAGAGGCTGAGAAATAGGCTTGAGCCCTATGTAAGGCATGTGCCGGAGTTTTATGCGTGTATAAAACTCTTCAGACGATATGGCTCAGTTCGGATGAGGCCATCAAAGATTTGGCCGACCTGTTTGAGGCCCTCAAAGATTTGGCCGACGGGTTTGAGGCTGTTAGAGATTTGGCTGACGGGTTTGAGACCGTCTTATATTTAGATGACGGGTTTTAGGCCGTCAGAAACTTGGCTGACGCGTTTGAAATCGTCCTATATTTAGCCAATGGGATGGAGTCTGTTCAAAACTTTGGCTAACACAATGAAATCTTTCCGAAGTCACCTGGGACATGTTTGGGAGAGAAAAGAAGGCTTGCACTCCTAATGATGCATCTGCGAGACTTCGACTCACTTTTCTTTGACCAGCGTATCTTGAAGAGATGTGATAGGAATCAATTGTGTCCGTATTTATGGGGCCGACATGAACAGTGTATCTCGGAAGGATGCTCTAGGAGTCTGTCGAAAGGACCCAGAGGCAGAATAACCAACGTATCTCGCAAGGATATCCTAGGAATTATTCTGATGCCTTGGTAAGCCGAGTCAGAGTCTAGAGTAGGCATGACCAGTGTTTCTCGCGATGATGTACTAAGAATCAGTCTTTGATCTCATATAGGGTGGGTCGTGCTTACAAGAGACATGTATGTCTCTGCTCTGGGTCATAAGTCCGTCGGGGACGTTTTTACGCATCTAAAGAGCCTACATGACCAGCAGTATCTTGTCGAGGATGTATACTAGGAATCATGGCAACACAATCAGCTTGGTCTCGTGAAGGCATGCTGGAATTGTGGTTGTTCTAGTTCATAAGTCTTTCGGGGATGTTTTACGCTCTATAGGACCTACTCGACCGATTGTATCTCTTGCCGAGGATGTGCGCTAAGAATCACGACATCATGACCAGCAGTGTCTCGAAGTGTGGGACGTATATTAGAAAGCGTAGCTATGGGTGCCTTGAGGACCATGACATTAACCTCTTCCATGATAGTTGACTTTTGTTTATGGTCTTAAAATGACGCTTTTGCCCCTTATCCAAATTTCACCATCTATACCGAGTATCTCGAAAGCCACACTAATTTTTATATTCCAACAACGACAGGACAAACCCTAGTCTCGAAGCTCACATTAATTTTAATTTCCACATTTTTCCATGCTTAATTTAAGGTACGAAAAACTTAACTTATCGTGTTTGTAATTTTAAAGTCGAGTGCATACAATACTAAGACTCTTCTTTTCCAAATTACTAATTAATCGTTTTATTGTTGGATAAAAAGTATTACTACAAGAAACTAGTTGGAAGCGTAACATGCTAAGCTCCAACAGCGTATTACTATATTAGTTGAACAGGATGTCGTGCTAGCCTACCAGCGAGCCTCATGAGGAACCCCACCAATTTCACACAAAGTTTCTGCTAAAATAAAAGGAAAAATAAATAAAATTCGTACATATTTCCTATCTTTTCTCACATATTTAATGCATCGAGATGGCCCACCCATACCAAATCAAAAACCGGTACAGCTACGATATGGTCAGGCCACATGCCTGAAGCATGTGGCTCATCTTAGTTTTTGACATGTCTTGTTTTCTTTTTTTCTTATCACGAGAATTTATAGGGGATACTTTTAAGGGAAAACTAATTTCAAATTTTTACATGAGAAAAAAAAGGAATTTTTTTTATTTAAAACTAATTTTTAATACGTGTTTATGGATAAAGAGGAATATGTGGCCCACCACATCATAGCCATGGGGATCAAAAATGCGTCACTACGAGGCATGGCGAAGCCTACGGCCACCAAATCAATTATATGGCAACGGGCACAAATCTAGTCTTCTAAGTTTTCGGTTCCACTTTTTTTATTTTTACATTATTTTTTGTTTCGTTTACATAAACACATTATCCGATCTATGAAAAACATATTATAATTCTGTATTTTTAGTGCGGAAGCATTGCCAGCTTTACAATGGTATTCCAATATTGCCGAGAATACAACCACACACACATACAAGAAGAATAAGTATTTGACGAGGTTGAATCCCCGAGATAAGCAATATTATATATCACCGTATAGGAGGGAGCTATATACAAAGCCTTTAGCAGAAAAGAAGACACTTCTGGTGTGTTTCTACTATGTTCTCTCATGGCTATTTATACGTGTTAATAAGAATAGACATATTTCTTAACAAGGATAACTTTTCCTACAAGTATAGGGTTTCCTAACTTAACTCTTAGAGACAAACGTCTTAAGTGGCTATACTTAGGACACAAGAAATTGGTTTCCTAAACTAACTAGATTTCTTGATCTAGTCTTTGACCGACCTACCAACAATTCTCTACCTCGGATCATTCATGTATGAGACGATCAATTAAAAAATTACCTTCATCTTTCAATGTCGATTGCACCATCACTGACTGCCTACGTATCCTCAATAGGAATCAAACAGACTGTAGTGAACTAAAATGACCTTGATAGAAGGCCTCCACCAGGTTCCTAAGAACCTCTATCTCTAGAAGGTCTCTTACCAAATAAGAAGGATGCGGATATATTTCGAGCAACGTTGAAACCTGACCCTAGATACTGCTTTAGTCAGCATATCAGCTGGATTGTCTTTGGTATCGGTCTTCACAAGTAGAATATCTTCGTATTCAAGAATTTCTCTGACAAAGTGAATTCGCACCTCTATATGTTTAGTTATAGCACGATGCACTTGATTTTTAGTCAAGTAAATTGCACTAAGACTATCACAGTGCACAAGTAGTTGGTCTTGAACAACTCCTGAATCATCTAGCAAATCCTGCAACCATATGGCCTCTTTGAATGCCTCTGTCACTGCCATATATACTCTGCTTTAGTAGTTGAGAGAACCACAGTAGACTGCAAAATTTATCTCCAACTAACTGGTGTCCCTTCTACATCAAATACATACCCTGTAGTTGAATGTCTCTTGTCCAAATCACCAACATAGTCAGAATACACATACCCAACACACAACTAACTCACTTCCTTCACAAATCCAAGCCAATATCAATCGTACCATAAAGATACTTCAAAATTCATTTCACATCTTTCCAATGTTTTTTACCAGGACAGTGCATATAATAGCTGGTCATACTAACTGCATGTGATATGTACGGCCATGTACATACTATCGCATACATCAAGCAACCAATAGCCTCAGCATATGGGACTTGAGCCATATACTTACGCTCTTCTTCAGTTGTGGGAAACATGCGAGCATTCAATTTAAAATGAGGAGCAAGAGGATTACTTCAGATTTAGTTACTTCGTAGATACCAAATTCCCGTAAGGCGCAGCTATCGACCGCCAAGAAAGCACCAATTATCATCTACTTTGTAAAACATCACGAAGGGATCTATAACACCTTATTTAAATATTCCCTTTGAAACAAACAAACTTTACCCTTCTCTCTGTCACGTTGAATCTCCATATCAAGAATATTTTTAGCCTCCCCCAGATCTTTCATCTCGAAATCAGATGATAACTTGTGCTTCAAATTATCATATATTTCTTGTTATTCAACCTTCAGCATATCATCGACATATAAGAGCAAATACCTGAAAGACCCGTCATGTAGCTTCTTAAAGTATATATACACAATGGTCATATTGATTTCTTGTGTATATTTGGCCAATCATAAACTGGCCAAATCGTTTGTACCATTATCTTGGAGACTGCTTCATCCCGTACAACGATCTCTTTAGTTTACATATACAATCATATTTTTCAGCAAACTTGAACCCACTCGGCTGAGGCATACATATCTCCTCTTCAAGATCACCTTTTAGTGTACTTGATTCACCGAATATCCTTCTTACTTAGAATATACCCATATGTTCTTCTTACCGTTCAAAATCTTCATAAGAATCCATGTTCCATTCTTATAAAGAGACTTTATGTCATCATGCGCTAGCACCTTCCCATTTTTTACACCCTGCACTGCATACAACTTCTAAATAGGAAATAGGAGTACCATATTCAACAATTGGTAATTTATAAGCAACATAATGATGTATCCAACCAGGTCTCCTGATTGATCTTCTCTGTTTGCTGGTTACTACGGTCTCCGGGATCGTATCTTACGTATCTTCTACTGACTCTTGTTCCCCTTTGTTAACATAACTATCAATTGGAACTTTAGTAGTTACTTCCCTCGTAGGTTCCATGCCTTCGGAATTTGACATCCTCGTAGATGTCATGCCTTCGGAAGTAGATTTAACATATATAGATCTAGTTAGAAGTGATGGAGTTGCATCAATCTCCACCTACTGTAGAGAACCCCAAGACTTAACAATAGACATCTTATCGAACATGACATCTCTACTCATGACTATCTTCTTCTCAACTAGATTCCAAATCTTGAACACACCCATAAATATTTATTTCACGGCATGGCAACAAGCTTGTTTCCACTAACATGATACCACACAGGATAACCAAAGATATGAATTGATTCATAGTTATAAGAAGGTTTACCAAACAGTTTCACCATAGGAGTTTTACCTTCTAATGCAGATGATGGCAACCTATTAATGAGGAAGCACACATATGTGACTACCTCAGCATTAGATAACATACATCGTACCTTCTCAAGAAAAGTACGATTCATCCAATTAGCTACCCCATTTTGTTGCGTTGTCTTCTTTACTGTGAAGTGTCTATTTATCCCCTCATCTTGACATACTATCAAGAAAGAATCACTCTTGTACTCTCCACAATTGTACGGGCGTAGAACTTTGATCTTTCGACCAGTTTGAGTCTCAGTTTCCTTTTTACACCTCACAAGACTTCATCCTTATGCCTCGTGGTATACATCCAGACGCACCTAAAATAGTCATCGATGAACGACTGTAGATGGTGGATTTTCGACAAAGGGTAAAATTGTAAAGCTATACTCCGGATCCGGAAATCGGATGAGTATTGAGGCCCATGTCTCTCATTAAAGCATGAAAGCTCATGCCATAAATCTCTAACTGAGAAGGTTGTCTCTCAGAGTATATGTAGATGTGTAGTCTCCCAGCTGAGGCCACGGCACATCTCATGAATACTGAGCAATTTCAGATTACTCCGGATCCGGAAATCAGATGAGTATTGAGACTTATGTCTCTAAGCGTGAAAGATCATGCCATAAAACCTCTGATCGAGAAAGTTTCTCAGGGAAGATGTAGATGTGTAGTCTCCCAGCTGAGACCACGACACATCTCATACTGTATAGAATCGCAAGATTGGACGGCTCCTAGACAGCGTGTCTGCTAGTATAAAGCAATAACGTCTTCAGGATGCAATCATGTTTTCCCTGACTATACAAGAGGAATATGACACTCCAGCAAGTTCATATTGCTCAACCCTCATATAACTAATGCTCCTAAATAGGAAGCCCTACTAGTATAGAGCCATCAATTATTATCTATAATCGCCTGAATATCCAGTAATATTCTACGATTTTTCGTTATATTTCGTCACTTCAATTCGTGGTTCTTCCCAGCAGAATTCCACGGGTTAATGATAAATATTCAACGAAACAGACATCTGAACATCGAATAAGCCCTGACTAAAATGGTTCAAGTGTACTTAGCAAAAATGCACATACCAGCATTTGAATGCGCAAACGAGCATTTCAAAATATGAATGATCGATGAACCTATGCAAAATCGGAAGGAAAAATGATAATAATAAAATATTAGCAAAGGCTCCAGGGGACTGGGCTTATCAGCTGGCCGGTCATGCCGTGACCAGTCTCGCGCCCAATTTTATATTTTGTCATATTTTATTATTTTTTCCTGATCTCGTGAAAATTCTCTCGTTCGAGCTAACCTCATTCGTTTCAAGGAAATTCTCTAATCTCATGATTTTATCAAAGAAATAATAAAATTAGGGAAAGGTGTCGCGGTACCGAGCACCAGCCGTCCGGTCATGCCCTAGCCGTGGCCGGTCCCACACCTCACGTCCCCATTATTTTATTATTTCTCTGAAATTATGAAAATTCCCTGATTTCATGAATTTTCCCTAAAACCATGAAAATTCCCTAATTTTATGAATTTTCTCTAAAATCATGAAAATTATTATAAAATTGGGAAAAAACTCGTGGGACCGGGCTCTAGCCGGCCGGCCATGCCCTAGCCGGTCCCACACGCCTATTATTTTATTATTGTTTGTTGTCTTAAGTTTCCTGATTCCATGAAAACTCCCTGATTTCACCAAAATACCTTGGTTTTAACAAATCTCTCTGATTTTATGAAAATTTCCTAAAATCATGAAAATTACATAAAATTGGGAAGAGTGCTCTGGGACCGTGCCCATTGGCCTGCCGGCCATGCCTTGGCCATTTCCGGTCCCACACCCCACCATTCCCTATTTTATTATTATTTTATCTCATCTCATGAAAGTTCCCTAATTCCAGCAAACTCTCCAGTTTCATGGAATTTCCCTCAAATCAGAGAAAATACATAAAATCACATAAAACTGGGAAAGTGTGGGACCGTGCCTGTTAGCCGGCCGGTCATGCCCTAGCCGTGGCCGGTCCCACACTTTGCAATTCTCTGATTTATTTATTATTTTTTATCATCTCATGTATTTAATTAAATTCTTTTAAAGATATATTTTTATCTCATGTATTTTTCCTAGTTTCAGCAAAAACCCTGGATTCTGCATATTTTCTCAGAATGTTGCTCAAATGCGCATCAGAAAATACTGAAACTCTCAGGATTGAGACACGGACACTATGGTGACACGAGCACATCCCCTTGACCGACCAAGGGTGGCTCTAAGGCCCGCAAAAACCTGGTCCCGCATGTTTTAATGATTTTAACCTAATTTGCTCAATTTCTCATATTAGGTTCAAACTTCTTCCAAACAATTAAGAGTTTGCTTGAACGACCATCCATTGGTCCCACGGCCACCAAGAGCCGGTCTCATGACCTCTTGGTCGGTTCTTCCTCAGTTCATGACCAGGTTTTTATTATTTGTCGCCCGCACGAGCATTATTTCAATAAATGATTAAACCAACATTTAATCATTCTTTCACCAACTGGTCCTCTGAGAGACTTTGGTATTTTGCTCATTCGAGCATCTGGGCGTACATGGTGAACTCGTCATCCCATATAGTAGGTCCTTTCTTCACTCTGCAAATTGATTTGCAATAAATCATCATTTCGATAAGATTAGGGTTTTGAATCCAGAGCTCTGTAGAAACGTGATTCTGAGCAGATTCAAATACTCTGATAATTTTATGTTGATTTCATAATCAACGTTTTTATTTATTTTACTCGACCCAATAAATAAGTATCTTAAATTAATATTTGTTTTGGTCCCGCTACCAACAATTCATCAAACGAGCAATATTTGCTCAACTAGCAATATTTGCTCAAACCGCAATATTTGCTCAAATTCAAGAATATTAGTTCAACTATCAATATTATTCGACAATTCAGCAACACAGTTTGCTCGTCTTAGGTAATCAACATAATAATACCCCGTCTCAACAGACATATTTGATTCATGAATTTCAGAACATTTGCAAAACATGTTCAATTCAACAATACATGGACTCATCGTCCCACAAAGTCAAGAATCGACTCCACAATCACGAGATATCAATCGTGTCACATGGGGGGATATTAACTAGGGTTTTGGTCTGGCGATCTACGGCACGTGTGTTCACCCACGATAAGAATGTAAGCAAGTCGTGCAATCAGTTGGAAGAGTCAGCAAAGTAGTGGGTGAAAAATTAACAAAGTCTCCGCACAATGAGCAACTGGTTTTAACACGATTTCCCACTTCCCCACTCTATGATTCCAGCAAACTGTCACACTTCATGGGATCATGGTGTTTTCAACTTCGGCATTATAAAATGTCTCTAAATCCTAATTGAAAGTAAAAGATTCGAACACTCGAACATTCGTCTAAAAGAATTCTCGGCAAGTTCATACAGACAATCTTTCGTCTACATGAACTCATCGTCTGAGCATTCACTCTCAATTGAGCAAAAATTTAATCATTCAGAGCATTCTTACGCTAAATTCACAACACACCTACAATCTTAGATCACCATTGATCTCACGTATTTCTCAGCTTCCCTCCTACAGATCAACCCATCCTCTCTTGTGACCGAATTGACTCTGGAACGGCCATTGTTCTTGGTTTAGGACGGAGTCTTACTGATTGATCTCTCGAACTTAAAGCACTCCCTTCTTGCAGTGCATCTGTGTGAGGTTTAAAATTTCGCTCGGTTCAAGGAGTCTCCACACGGTCGCCTCTTCAATTCTGTAAAAACCAGCAAATCGTTTTTCCCCATCTACAGATTGGCGACCACAGTGGGAGATAATCTCTTGGTTGCAATCTCATGATTTCACAAGATGGCTGGTCTTAGGTCTAGGTTAGTTACAGGTTCCAACACAAACGACGCTAGCACTAGCAACAACAACAACAACGACAATGAAGATATCCCGGAAACAATTGCGACCTCTAATAACACTGAAGGTGGTGACATTACTCCTCCTCACGCTAACACGGAAGGTCATCCTCTGTTCGGCTGACACCTTGAGGAAGTCAGAGGAAACCCACCACCCACCATTGCCGATCTCATCAAAGTGCAAGAGACTCTTGCAAAAAATCAAACCGATATGGCTACGTCACAGAAGGAGCTATTTAATCAACTGAAGGATCTCACTGATACAATGTCAGAGAAAACTCAAAGAAAAGGGAAAGAGAAGGAGAAATCCTCAGATGCTGATCCTGAGGTGATTCCAATTCATGTAGTGGACGACGACGAAGTCCGCAAAGCTGCAGACGATTCATCAGCAAAAGAATCATCAAATTTCATTACTCGGGAAGATTTGGAGCGCCTTCTGGCGAACAGTGGAAAGGATAAGACATCACATGTCCATCTTCACCAGCCTCCTTATCCTGCCGCTACGCAAAGGATCCCTCTTCCGAAAGGTTATACCTCTCCAACTTTCACTCTATATGATGGAACTGGCAATGCTCGAGAACATGTCTCTCGTTTCCTGGAAGCCTTGGGAGAAGATGAACACAACCACGTTGTTCGTCTCAAGGAATTTTCAAAATCTTTGAAAGGCATGGCATACACCTGGTACAACAACATCGCGCCAGGGACTATTAATAATTGGGAAGAAATGATTACTGCCTTCTACAGAAAGTACTTCTTCGTGTCAAAGCAAGTCACTCTCTCTGATCTTGGAAGAATGTTTCAGAGGGTCAGTGAAAACCCCAATGACTACGTAAAGAGATTCAGAGTCCAGGCCTTGGATTTTCATGACCCAAATGTCACGGAGCAACAACTGGTAGATTTGTGCATCAATGGCATGCTCCTGGTCTACAGGGATCTACTGTAAAATCTTCGATTCCAGACCTTCTCGGAGCTTCATGAAGCCGAAGAGATCGGCAACCACTGCACCTGCTCTATTGGAAAGAGAAAAACCTACAAAGACTGAAGAATCGCGAGATACTCGAGGAAGCAGGCGTCTGATCAACAAGCAATACAACCTGCAACCCTCCATAAATGTTGTTGCAGAAGGGAACAAGCGCAAGGCTGAACCCCCGAACAAGCATACCTCAGATCCTCCAAAGACGCAAAAGAATGACAAACCAGAGGCACGGGCTCCTGGCCGACAAACAGAGACTCCTGATCAAGATGCACCTGACTTTCCTCTCCCCATTGGATAATTGCTCGAACTACTAGATGCCTAGATCCAAGATGGTGCAATCAAAAATTAACATATGTCAGGAGAGACCCAACTGAGGAAGACATGGAAAATCCTCGTTACTGCCGCTTCCACAGGTTCGTCAATCATCCCACAAGTAGCTGCAAAGTCTTGAAACGCATATTTAGAGAAAAGGTTGAGTCAAGAGAACTTAATCTGGGGGCTGAAGGAGTGCACAGAGATCCCCTCCCGGTCAGGACCTTCTCCATTTCTGAAGCACCAGTTAAAGAGGCAGTTCAGTCATTGATAGAGCATGTCTGTGAATTACTCTACCTGTCGAAAGCGCAAAGAGGAGACATGTTCACGGCTTTGAATCACATAGTGTCTGGAAAATGCCTATTAATTCCAGAAGTACCTTCAGCCACTGACAAATAAATGTATGACTGGGGACTGCTCACCGCAGTGCATATTAAAGGAAATGAATTCAGGAGGGCATTTGTTGATGTCCGTACCGTCGTCAACATCATTCCTTTGAAAACTCTCAGAGCCGCTGGCATTACTCGACAAGAAGCTACTCATGCTCCCATGGCAATCAGGGATCACGAAGGAACTTCCAGAGATGCATATGGCTACATCAATCTCAAAGTCACGTAAAACTCATGCCAAGACCGAGACTAAGTTTTACATAATTCGAGAAGACCCGGGATATGACATGATTCTTGGATGAACTTGGATCCATTTGGAAAGAAAACTCCAACACCTTCAACATGTTCTGCTGTTGCAGAAAGCTCTGACTCAGAAAAAATGGAAGATACTTCGTCATTTGAGCACTTGGAAAAAGTTGAAGCTTTGACGGAACTTACACAGAAGCCTGGAGAAAGTGCACATTCTTTCATCAAGAGGTTCCGTACTCAGGCAAGTCTTATTCCTCTTCATGCACCAATAATACCAATGTTGAAATATACTGCCCTGGTTCGGGGACTTCTCCATGCTAACAACTTAGCAATTACCAAAAGCTACGAGTGGATAGTCTCACCTCAGCAGTATTACACCAAATGATTACACTCAGAGCATCTCCATGTTGATCATTCCATCAAGAGGTCTATTGCTGAAGATATGGCTAAGCACGACAAACAATATGCTGGATACTCTCCTCTACACGAGTGTCCATATGTGCCACAACCATGGAATCAGCAAAAAATATTCAAGGCGCGAACTACTAAGCCCAACAAATTCAAGGAAGGGGATTTAGTTCTTAAGGCGACTAAATGAGATCTCCATTCTGAGAGGAGCTCTAATTTGGAAGGACCATTTATGGTTGCTAGGTCCATAACCGGAGGATACTACAAATTGGTCAACACAGATGGCAGAACCCTGCAAGTAATTCACGAGAATTGGCTTAAGGCATTTGTCTAAAATTATTGGGCATTCGAGGTACTGGACGTTTGAGCACCCATGACATATGGATTTGGCATTTAGGATTTTCTTTCATTGTATTTCAATTCCTCCAAAACGTTTGCAATACTTGAAATCAGTATTTGAATTCAACAATTTATCAAAATTCAGTTCATTTTACTTAAAAGAAAATCTCTATCAAATCCAAAACAAAATCCTCAATCATCTACCAATCCAAAATCATCCAATATCAAAACCTAAATAAAAACCTAAGATCTCTCAAAAGTTCAGAAGTTCAAGAGATTATGAAAAGGAAATCAACAAAAAGGATTTTTGTTCCTCTGCATCCTTCAAGACCTGCAGAGCCGCCTCCTCCTTGTTCAGCTCTTCAATCAGCCTAGCAATCTTGTCTTCCTTCTCTATCACAGAATCATTAGGAAAGGGTATGTTCTTCTCACATGAGTCTTTGATAGCGTTCATTTGCTTACGAAGCCACTTTACATTGAAGCCAAGTCTTTCTGAATTCTCCAAGTTAAACTCCCAATCAAAGAGTATATCTGGAGTCACAGTACTTCTGGCCCTAGTGCATATATCACCTACAACGCGCAAGATAATACCTACTTGCATTATTAAAGCATAAGCACGCCCAGGATTCCGGTCCACAATTATGTGACCAAACTTCTTCTATATTTTCTCGTACAAGCCTGCATACCCAATGGGAACGCTGAATCCACCTACTAGTTCATGATACGAGAGTGAAGCATCAAAGGGAGGATTAAAAACAACTCCTGCACTTGGATATTCATACAACACTATACGGTTCTCAATTACTGAATCAGCTTCTACAATCGGGGCAACAATTTCTTCAGTATTCTCTACTGGTGTTTCGGTTTCTTCTATCACTAAAGCAGCAATAATCTGGGTTTCCATAACTTCAGTGACAACCTTCTCATGGCCTTGAAGTGCAGGGATGGTTTTCTATTCATCAACAAATCCAGGGCAATTCGGGTTATCCTCATTGGTTTTAATATCCTCAACTTCGGTATTTGACACCTAATACGAAGATTACATGAGGTTAGAGTCGTTTAAACATGAAACCAAGTGAGAGTATAAAATACAGCATACAATCAATACCACATCATTAAAGTTCATCATTATACACTCAAGGCACGAGCAAATAACATGAAAGTTATGAAAATACGTTTTACGGTAATCTCGTCTGAAAAAACTGTACTCTACTCTGTACTAAAAGACGAACTGGGAGCAACCTACAAGGAATCTAAGGATGGGTTATATACCATTCTCTTCATATGGATGTTCTCTACCACATGTCAAAATTTCATGACAATCCGAAGAACGATCAAAAGGATGTGGTCGAAACATCGGTCAACATGCAATCTGAAAAAATTCTGGAAGTCTCCTGGAAGTTTACTGTTTCGCCTTTTTAAGGTCCTAAACGTGCTCAAAACTCAAAAATCTTCTTTACGAAACCTTGGAAATTCTCTGGTCTTGAAGATACATATGCGGATCATGAAAATCCGACTTCAGATGAAGGTTTTACGGTGTTTTTGCTAAAAGCTGAAATCTGAAATTTTCTGACGACGTATTTCGCCAAAATTACTTGTACACTCACATGGATTCTCATTCATTCACTCACAAATCAGCAATTTCATATTTATATGAAGAGGTTATAAGATATGTGCTTACTTGGGGGGTCTTCGAAGTGTTCAAATAGTTGGGATTGCCCGTGTCAACATCAAGAGGTTCATCATTTTCATTCGGTTCCGAATATTTGGAACTTCCTTCGCCTTTATTCTCGGGGGATGACCGAGTATCAGCACTCTCAACCTCCATGGCAACATCTTCCTGGACATATTCTCAAATAATTAGCATTTTCACATGAGGCATTTATGTTTGGCTATGAGGGAGAGTACTCACAATATTTTCTTCTTCAACGCTCAAATCAGAGATTGTCTGCCCGGCAACAGAGAATTGAAGACCATCAATACTAGACGGAGCAAAGTTCTGTAACCAAATAACAAATATTGGTTTCATGATCCTAGCAATGCGGATAGAAGAAGTTACAGCGGAAAAGTGTTGACAACTCACCAAAGAAATAACCGGGGACTTTATGGTATTAGGTAACAGCTTACAATTCTTGTTTCTGCCTTCTCCACCGTGAACAACTGTTTCTGCTTCTGAGAAATTCACTTCAAGACGAGGTCTCACAGTACGACCGTCCTACAGGAAATAAATTAAGGTGATAATCAAAGGCAATTATTTCAATTTTAAGAAGAATGTGTAAAAGATACATACTGGTGAACATCCTGGAGATGTCTTTCGCTTATTACCACCAGAGATGGATTTCAATCTGGATCGAGAAGCAATCATATCAGAAGAAGGAGGCTCTTTTACCAAGGGTTGACTAACCCCTACGAAATCATGTAGACGTTGAAATTGATGGTTCCAAAAATCAGTATAACCCGTGGTTACATACGTAATCCGGTCTACATAAGGGAACCAATAAGAGCTTCCTTCGACATGGGTACGATCTAAACAATTCTTAAGATGTTCCACTGATCGTTTTCTCCTCCGGAAAGTTGGAACGCATTGATCCATACCCATCTGACGGGCTGCTCTATCAATGTTGTATTCCTCCACTGAAAAGTCTCCATATGTTGCTGCTATCAAATGACCTGGAGTACAGCTCAACATGAAGGATCTTTCGCCATCGCTCAAGTCAGCACCAGATTTCAAAGTCATACTTTCTTCAGTATTGAAAGTTGTCAATTGGAAAATATGAGGAGGAATCAGTACCCAGGGACGGAAGTTGAACTCAGACTCGTCGTCTAATACATTAATGAGGCGCGTCTTGGACTAAATTTGCTTCGTAAACTAACGCATGATCCTGGCATTATCCCTCTCAGAGAAAATACGTCGAGAATCACCAACAGTCGACCCTTGCAAAATACTACGAGGAATAGGCGCATACTTCTCGAAGCGCTCCCACATCAAGGCTTGGAGGAACATCGTATTGGCGTAGCATTTAATCTTCATAAAGCCATTTGAAACACTGGAGTCTACGACCAGGGAATCCAGGTTAGAGTACAAAGAACCCAAGAATAAGCTACCTATGGGAAGTTGTTCACCCTGAGCCATCTTAATGGCGAAAGGGATTACAAATGGCTTTAACAAAGTCCCGTCGTCTTCAAATACGTCCCTAGACAGCCATAAACACAAGAAAGCGGCAATAGATAACATACCATCAGGTTCGTTGAGAGGGACATCTCGTGGCCACCAGTGTGTCAACCAGTGAGCATAACAGCCTTTTCCAGAAGCCTTGTTAATTCTCTCCATCTCAGCTGTTAAGGTGTTGGAAACTGCTTTCTCCTCCATGGAAAGCTCTCCAGGAAAATTACCTGTGAATGGAAGATGCAATAAAGCAACTACATCTTCCAAGGTAATGGTAAACTCTTCCCAACTACATATAAAGGTATGAGTCGGAATACACCATCGATCAAGAAGGGCCACAAGACCTCGCGCATCATGAAAGATGTACAAATCTCCATATGCTTGAATAGCCCTGACAACTTGTGCTCTATACAACATAGCTCTAACACAAGGATATCCCAGCATGTGTCTTGCCCATCCAGAAAATTTCTCTAAAGGGCGTCGAGAGAGCTTGAATTCTATAATTGAAGCCTGGAAGAGTCCTCGTTCAAGACAAAACCAAACAACTGCTCGAGGAGTCACCAATTTCTTTTGAGTAACCATCCTGGGGTTTATCAAAAGACGATATGCTGGAGATCTGAGACGCTTTTCAGTTTCCTGAACCTCAAAAAATGCATCATCTATATTCAGAACATTCTTAATTCCAGGTGATTCGTCTTCCTCTCCGCCAACGGAAGTCTCATCCATGCATGCCTCTTCTCTAGAGATATCATTGTCTACACACATTTCATCTCTGGAAGCATCATTAGCTTGGGAATCAGACATTCTTGCAAAGTAGCTGTAAAATTCACACAACATTTTGCTTCAGTAGTCTAAACACAAGCTTCAACAAGATGATGGAATCATGCAAATGGGAATACAGCATCAACAAAAATGGTAATTCTTAACTCTTACCTCTTTACAATTTCACTAACAATAGTGATTGTGCCACAAGAGTTAACACTCCAAAATTAGTTCGTTCCTTGAAACATGCATCCACTAATGAGGCTTTATTAGTCTTCAAAACTGATTTTTCATAAAATTATAGACACAATTTTCATAGTATGAACATCCACAACTGAACTATGAAATTTACACCAAGACAATATTTCATTATAAATAAATTGTCAGAGTTTCGAGGTTACTCAGAACCCACGTTTTGATTTTATAAAGCAATAATTAATGTGAATTACTCACATAAATTTTCAAAATTTTATCTAATGAGAACAAACTCACGTGAATAAAATATACATCATATTCATCATAATATGTCACGGTTTCAAAAAAAAATCTATTTTTCCTTCGTATGAGCATTATTCTCTAAAACGAGATTTATTTCGGTTTTGTGAAAGCTCACACCTTTTAAGATAAAGTTTGGTTTCCATGAAAGCTCATAAACAAAATTTTATCACTGGACATAGGTCTATTTCCAAAGAAAAATCTCTCTCAAGTTAGGGATTGTTGCTAGTTTCTTAAACTAATGATCGAACGAACATATGTTTAATAAAATAAGGGTTTTTCTACAAAACTCACGCTAATATATACACATGTATAGAATTTCAACATGAACAACTCATAAAATTAGCAAAAGCAAAAAAAAAAAAAAAATGCGTATCTGGTCGGTGCCGGCCGGAAGTTGGCCGGACGGTGCTAGCTCCGGTCGGACGGACGGTGGTGATCCGGCGAAAATCTTTCCTGCTCCTGCTAAGCTCGGACGTGAAGGTGATGGGAGGATAAAGAAGATGGTGATCGTGTGGGAAGAATAAAAAAACGGGGGGAATTAATTCCTTTTATACCTAATTTTATTTCCAAAACCTAATTCCATAAGGATTTCCTCTTTGGGCCCGGCCCGTAAATCCTAGACCAACCAAGGTTCCACCATCGAATCGGCGGTTCTACACCAAATTTTGCTCACTGGATGATGCTCTATTATTCCACTGGGGTTTCCGCTCAAACCATGGTTTGCTCATTCAGTCGAAATCCGGTAATGTCTTATCTTATGAATAAGTTCAATTACTTATTTCTGTTTGTACCTGGAAAATCACCATTCAATGCTGACTGAGGAACATGACTGTTCCTCACTAAGAAGGGGACTTAATGTAGATGGTGGATTTTTGACAAAGGGTAAAATTGTAAAGTTATACTCCGGATCCGGCTATCGGATGAGTATTGAGGCCCATGTCTCTCATTAAAGCATGAAAGCTCATGCCATAAATCTCTGAATGAGAAGGCTGTCTCTCAGAGTATATGTAGATATGTAGTCTCCCAGCTGAGGCCACGTCACATCTCATGAATACTGATCAATTTCAGTAATTACTCCGGATCCGGCAATCGGATGAGTATTGAGACTCATGTCTCTAAGCGTGAAAGCTCATGCCATAAAACCTCTGATCGAGAAAGTTTCTCAGGGAAGATGTAGATGTGTAGTCTCCTAGCTGAGACCACTGCACATCTCATACTGTATAGAATCGCAAGATTGGATGGCTCCTAGACAGCGTGTCTGCTAGTATAAAGCAATAACGTCTTCAGGATGCAATCATGTTTTCCCTGACTATACAAGAGGAATATGACACTCCAGCAAGTTCATATTGCTCAACCCTCAGATAATTAATGCTCCTAGATAGGAAGCCCTGCTAGTATAGAGCCATCAATTAATTATCTCTAATCGCCTGAATATCCAGCAATATTCTATGATTTTTCGTTATATTACTTCAATTCGTGGTTCTTCCCAGCAGAATTCCACGGGTTAATGATAAATATTCAACGAAACAGGCATCTGAGCATCGAATAAGCCCTGACTAAAATGGTGTAAGTGTACTTAGCAAAAATGCACAGATCAGCATTTGAATGCACAAACGAGCATTTCAAAATATGAATGAACGATGAACCTATGCAAAATCGGAAGGAAAAATGATAATAATAAAATATTAGCAAAGGCACCAGGACGGGCTTATCAATTTGGTCGGTCATGCCGTGACCACCCCGCGCCCAATTTTATATTTTGTCATATTTTATTATTTTTCCCTGATCTCGTGAAAATTCTCTCGTTCGAGCTAATCTCCTTCGTTTCAAGGAAAATCTCTAATCTCATGATTTTATCAAAGAAATAATAAAATTAGGGAAAGGTGTCGCGGGACCGAGCACCAGCCGGCCGGTCATGCCCTAGCCGTGGCCGGTCCGACACCTCACGTCCCCATTATTTTATTATTTCTCTCAAATTATGAAAATTCCCTGACTCATGAATTTTCCCTAAAACCATGAAAATTCCCTAATTTTATGAATTTTTTTCTAAAATCATGAAAATTATTATAAAATTGGGAAAAAAACTCGTGGGACCGGGCTCTAGCCAGCCGGCCATGCCCTAGCCGGTCCCACATGCCTATTATTTTATTATTGTTTGTTGTCTTAAGTTTCCTGATTCCATGAAAACTCTCTGATTTCACCAAAATACCTTGGTTTTAACAAATCTCTCTGATTTTATGAAAATTTCCTAAAATCATGAAAATTACATAAAATTGGGAAGAGTGCTCTGGGACAGTGCCCATTGTCCGCCGGCCATGCCTTGGCCATTGCCGATCCCACACTCCACCATTCCCTATTTTATTATTATTTTATCTCATCTCATGAAAGTTCCCTAATTCCAGCAAACTCTCTAGTTTCATGGAATTTCCCTCAAATCAGAGAAAATACATAAAATCACAGAAAATTGGGAAATTGTGGGACCGTGCCTGTTAGCCGGCCGATCATGCCCTAGCCGTGGCAGGTCCCACACCTTGCAATTCCCTGTTTTATTTATTATTTTTTATTTATCATCTCATGTATTTTTCTTAGTTTCAGCAAAAACCCTGGATTCTACATATTTTCTCAGAATGTTGCTCAAATGCGCATCGGAAAATACTTAAACTCTCAGGATTGAGACACGCACACTATGGTGACCCGAGCACATCCCCTTGACCGACCAAGGGTGGCTCTAAGGCCTGCAAACATCCGGTCCCGCATGTTTTAATGATTTTAACCTAATTTGCTCAATTGCTCATATTAGGTTCAAACTTCTTCCAAACAATTAAGAGTTTGCTTGAACGACCATTGATAGACGCATTTATGTGTCTATTTTGATCTCAATTATGTGTATTGTTAGTGCTCGATTTTATACTTATTTGATTATTTTATGTTTTTGTAGGTGTTTTTGGAGAAATAAGCTTTTGCGGGAAAATTGGCTCGAAAAGTGGTATTTGTGCTCATGGGAGAAAATTACTATTCGGACTCTCATTTTGGATAAGGGGCAGACAGTTGATAAGGGGTAACCCATCACTATTTGCACCCCGTGGCTATGGGCACCCCTATTCTGGTTAGGGGAAACCCATCTTCATCATTTAAACTTCAGTTTGGCGGGAAATTTTGTTCACGTCTGCATGACTTTCCTAGAACGGAGTTGGAGAGATTTAAGGAGATTCAATTGCGTATTTCTTATCGGATGGATTCTAAAGGCGTAAAAAGGGCTGGTATAAGTTATTTAACGGAGCAACTTGGACTGGATTATCGGGTTTCCTACAAAACAGGCATGAAAGATACTCGGCTTCTGTGTGTTGCAATTGGAAGTTTTTGGAAGATATAAGAAGAGATTTGGTCGGAATTTTACACAAAAATATAGCAATATTAACTTGTTTCAATGTTACAGGGAATAGTACGTGTTTTAGAGCTAAAAATACGAATCGAATCTTGTCATATTTGGTAGTTGTTTCAAAACAGGGAACAATGGGTTATCGACGGAAGATGGGAAAGAAACTTAGCCCTGTTATGGAAGTTATGTGCTGGGTTTGCTTGTATACGTCTAAAGGGAGAGTTTGGATACAATCAAAATATACATACAGAGATAAAAGTGGAAAATAATCTCGTGGCTTGAGAAGAAAGAAGATGGAGATATTTCGGGAATTTTCTTGAATTGTAAGGGGCTTGTGAGTGTATAAATAGGCTTCTGGGAGGTCTAGAGAGTCTGTCGAGAGTTTTGGGGACCTAAGGGAGGTTGCAGAGGGAGAAAGAAGAAGTTGAGAGAATCTTCTCTGCTGGTGAAGAAGAAGACGAGCTGAAGAACATTGGACAGACGAGAACAGTCGCAGAGGCAGTCGTATTCAAATAGCACAAAAGAAGTATCGATGTTCAATAATATTAGATCACATATATCATAAGCTTGTCGTCTTTTCTCTGTAACGTTCAACAACCGTTGTAAGAGCTGTTTGTAACGCCGTTATAGCATTGCAAACTGTCTGAATTATTAGTTTTCTCTTGTTTTCCACCTATTTGAGCTATGAAAAACTATTTTGAGCACGTGAATAACATGAAAATCTAAACCCCAACACTGGGACGAAAAAGGAAGCCATGTTTCACAATTGGTTGGTAACTATAACGATTCTTCATGACTTTTTGCATTGATTTAATTGATTTATGATTTTTACTAATTAGTTGTGATTTTGTCTGATGACGTATGCTTAGACTTAGAGCTTTTGATACGTCATGCTTATGATTTACAATTAATCTTTTACAAAATCTACCTTTGGCAAAGAAATAGAGTCCATAAAAGAGCTAGAAGTGTTATAAATCAATATACGAACCAATTGAATGTGATTAATGGTGGAATCCCGAGTCTCAGTACCTCTCGATAAAGTGACAATTGTGTATATATTTTATTTATTTTTATTATTTAGTCTGAAATTAAACCTTTACGAGTCCGAGTGAACGACAATCTTTCTTACTACTTTCTACAACAACAATTAAAAACACATCAATTTTTGGCGCCGCCGACGCGGACTTGTATTTCGGTCTAGGTTTTAGGTTTTGCATATTTTTTTAGGTTTTATATATATTTTTATTTTTATTCTTATTTTTATTTTCTTTGATTTTACTTTGGGTATTTTTGCTTTTGTTGTGCAGGTTTTGCTTGAAACGAAGGTGAAAAGTTGGACTTGCCATAAAAGGAGAAACCCGAAGCTTTTATTTTCTTTATTTTTGGACTTGTATATATTGTTTGTTTATTTATTTATTTTAGTATTTTATTAAAAAAAAAAAAAACATGTGCACACACCAATTGCATCGTCAGACTACCGATTTTAGGAAAACTCGTGGATTAGTAAGTTGAACCCGTGCCTTGGGCCTTATGGGAGTTACCAGCTGAAAGTCCACAAACCTCAGCCTCGTACCTTTGGGTATATTTTGCTATGGTAACCTGAGCCTACCCGTTTTAGTCAATATTGCATTTGCACGTGCACAATAGAATGTCGAACTGGTATTATAATAGCCAATACAATGATTATTGGACTGAGCAACATGGACATTATCCTTATTATGACCATAGTGTGGATAGTGGTTGGGAACACTAGCCTTTTGAAGGATATGGGTCATACCATAGTGAGCCCAATTACTATTCACATGCACACCGGTCATACGAGCAAAATTCCTCTCTACTAGAGTCCGCACGTAAGTTAGCTGAGTCGACACAAAAGTTACTTGAGTCGACACGTAGTTCAGCTGAGATGAATTACTTAGTTATGGACGAAAGCAATGCAACGTGTGAACCTTCTTTCCTAGATAAAATCAGGAAGTCATGTGAGTCGACTCAGAAAATGTTGTTAGAGGCCCAGGAAAGAACTGCTCAAGATAGTCATAATTTCCAATATAGTGTTTCCAATAGTACCCTTGAAAATGAAGATAGTTATTCACATAATCAAGATGACGAGGTTAGAATTGGTAACACTACTTTTTAGATGAGGTTCGACCATTTTCATGTTATTACAATGATGATTATGATGAGGATAGTGTTGATGAAGAATCTGAAATATTTAGGCATAGTGATCAGGAATTTGTTACTCCAACTGAGCTTTATAATGATAATGTTATTTCTAGTTCGAATCCAAATAATTTTAATAATTATTCACCTATTCAAAAGGACGAGGATTTGACTACAAATACCCACGTTTTATTGACTACAGATACCCACGTTTTAGACGATGTTGTACTTCCTATTTACGAAGACGATGATAGTTTTGAGGAACGAGTTTATTCTGAGAACATTGTTTTAGAGTCTAACGATTTAGAAACATTAGTCTTAGACAAAGAAGATGAACTCGTAGAGCTTTCAAATATGATGAGTGAGGATGCACCTTCCGATTATAACTTAGAAGAAGCAATTGACCATTTTCAGGATTCCGATGATCTAGAAATTAGGGAAATTGTAGATAGTCTATCTAGAGACACCCAAAACTCTAAGTTTGGAGGTGATTATCATTCTCCCTGTGCTTTACCTTTATCTCTTGTAGAGATCCCTCACTTGGGACTTGATATATGTGCCTCAACCATTGTGCCAGATTGCCTTCATACTAGTTCTCCAGAACCTAATAATGTCCGGGGAAGAAGTTCGGTTGTTAGAAACCCATCCTCTGGTTGATGTGGTTTACCCAGGCTATGATACCAAGATTGATTTTGTTTGCCCACCAAATATTTTTCAACCAATTGTGGGAACGTATATGTTTCAGATGTGTCAATTATTAAGTTTTGTGACTAAACCTATGTACTTTAGGAGAATAGAAATGACACATTTGCTTAAGATTGACCACCACTTTCATCGTGGTCAATTGTGTGAGTCAAACCTGATTGACTTTAAGGATCCGCGGTTATTTAGGTTATTATTATGTGCTTCTAAGTTTTTACTTGAGTATTTCCAGACTCTAATACCTGAATCGGATCTTAGCTACGAGGAATTACAATCCATGAAAATATTTTATTTGGACCCATTTATAAAACCTGAACCTGAACCACAACTAGATGTAGTTGTCTTAAACAGGAAACTAGACAAGGGTGTGCTTTATTTGTTCATTTTCTTGGCATGTTGCAGATTCCTTTTATTTGTGGTAGCTTTATTTGGTTTTGATGTCCCAAAGAAATTCCGACTATTGCTTTATGATTCTATGAGGTGACTAATCCTTTGTTAGTCTGGCTGAAGACGTTAAACTTAGCACTTCTTGGGAGGTAACCCAATCTCATGCAACACGGTAATATCTTTCCTTAACTCTTTTTGCTTCAATTGGTAACAGTTTCTCCTTGTTCATGTTTTTAATTTTTCGAACATTTAGGACAATGTTAGATTTAAGTTTGGGGGTATGGGAGAAACTTTTTAGTTGCATTAATAAACTCCAGAGCTTAGAAATTTATGCTTATTAAGGATGGCACTAACCAATCTAAGTGGATGGAAGCATTTTGGTTGTAGGAGTTGAGGAACCAATCTGATTAGATGGAAACATCTAAAGAGTCTATTCATAAAAGCACAGAGCTCAGGTGTTAGAATTAAAGAAAAAAACATGGTAGTTTCGCCATATCTCGTTGAATCCTTTTCACTTATGTTTTTATTTTGTTTTCTTTAAAATATGTTTCTCTAAGTGATTAGGTGGGGCTCACGATTCAAGTTGTTACCACTGCTAGGGTGAAATAGAGTGAGTGAGATACCAAAAAAAAAAAAAGAGAGACCAGACCACCAGACCAACCGGAATAAATTCAATAAAGTCGACCACTGGTACCCTTGTATATGCCAGCTGAGTTGACCTAGAGTTAGGATTATCGACCACTGGTTCCCTTGTATATGCCAGTGTGTTGATAATAGTCCGCACCAAGTATCTCGGTCCATTAGGATAGGTTCGTTTTGGCAAAGTGGCCTTGACGAGATATGAGAAACACCTGTTCACCTTAGTCAACATCAAAACCATCTACGTTTTTCTCTACATCCATCTTCGTAATCTATCCATGTGATTGGTTGACTCCGGTTATGATGTCCAGAAACTATCTGAGTAGAGCTCCGTGACTTATATATGAATTTTAGTATGCTTTAGTGCCAACTCGTGTACATCAATTGGAATTTCGCATCAGGGTACTTCCTCCTGTAATCAATAAGTATGCCAACCAAGGAGACTTTTTAGTGCCTTCCAAGGTTCTGCGTAGATAGTTAGGATCTGGAGTATAAAGGTTTTGTGGGTATACCTCTTGTAAACCCTCCCGAGACTATAACTCGGACACTAGGGCCACCTAGGGGTTTAAAGGCTTATTGCATACGCTAAATGCAATCGACGATGCCTGCGACAGTTAGTTAGGATTTTAATTTAGATTTGTTTTGCTCGAGGACTAGAAACTAATAAGTTTGGGGGTATTTGATAGACGCATTTATGTGTCTATTTTGATCTCAATTATGTGTATTGTTAGTGCTGGATTTTATACTTATTTGATTATTTTATGTTTTTGTAGGTGTTTTTGGAGAAATAAGCTTTTGCGGGAAAATTGGCTCGAAAAGTGGTATTTGTGCTCATGGGAGAAAATTACTATTCGGACTCTCATTTTTGATAAGGGGCAGTCAGTTGATAAGGGTTAACCCATCACTATTTGCACCCCGTGGCTATGGGCACCCCTATTCTGGTTAGGGGGAAACCCATCTTCATCATTTAAACTTCAGTTTGGTGGGAAATTTTGTTCACGTCTGCATGACTTTCCTGGAACGGAGTTGGAGAGATTTAAGGAGATTCAGTTGCGTATTTCTTATGGGTTAGATTCTAAAGGCGTAAACAGGGCTGGTATAAGTTATTTAACGGAGCAAATTGGACTGGATTATCGGGTTTCCTACAAAACAGGCATGAAAGATACTCGGCTTCTGTGTGTTGCAATTGGAAGTTTTTGGAAGATATAAGAAGAGATTTGTTCGGAATTTTACACCGAAATATAGCAATATTAACTTGTTTCAATGTTACAGGGAATAGTACGTGTTTTAGAGCTAAAAATACGAATCGAATCTTGTCATATTTGGTAGTTGTTTCAAAACAGGGAACAATGGGTTATAGACGGAAGATGGGAAAGAAAATTAGCCCTGTTATGGAAGTTATGTGCTGGGTTTGCTTGTATACGTCTAAAGGGAGAGGTTGGATACAATCAAAAGATACATACAGAGATAAAAGTGGAAAATAATCTTGTGGCTTGAGAAGAAAGAAGATGGAGATATTTTGGGAATTTTCTTGAATTGTAAGGGGCCCGTGAGTGTATAAATAGGCTTCTGGGAGGTCTAGAGAGTCTGTCGAGAGTTTTGGGGACCTAAGGGAGGTTGCATAGGAAGAAAGAAGAAGTTGAGAGAATCTTCTCTGCTGGTGAAGAAGAAGACGAGCTGAAGAACATTGGACAGACGAGAACAGTCGCAGAGGCAGTCGTATTCAAACAACACAAAAGAAGTATCGATGTTCAACAATATTAGATCACATATATCATAAGCTTGTCGTCTTTTCTATGTAACGTTCAACACCCGTTGTAAGAGCTGTTTGTAACGCCGTTACAGCATTGCAAACTGTTTGAATTATTAGTTTTCTCTTGTTTTTCACCTATTTGAGCTATGAACAACTATTTTGAGCACGTGAATAACATGAAAGGCTAAACCCCAACATTGGGACGAAAGAGGAAGCCATGTTTCACAATTGGTTGGTAACTATATCGATTCTTCATGACTTTTTGCATTGATTTAATTGATTTATGATTTTTACTAATTAGTTGTGATTTTGTCTGATGACGTATGCTTAGACTTAGAGCTTTTGATACGTCATGCTTATGATTTACAATTAATCTTTTACAAAATCTACCTTTGGCAAAGAAATAGAGTCCATAAAAGAGCTAGAAGTGTTATGAATCAATATACGAACCAATTGAATGTGATTAATGGTGGAATCTTGAGTCTCAGTACCTCTCGATAAAGTGAAAATTATGTATATATTTTATTTATTTTTATTATTTAGTCTCAAATTAAACCTTTACGAGTCCGAGTGAACGACAATCTTTCTTACCACTTTCTACAACAACAATTAAAAACACATCAACCATCCATTGGTCCCACGGCTACCAAGAGCCGGTCTCATGACCTCTTGGTCGGTTCTTCCTCAGTTCATGACCAGGTTTTTATTATTTGTCGCCCGCACAAGCATTATTTCAATAAATGATTAAACCAGCATTTAATCATTCTTTCACCAACTGGTCCTCTGAGAGACTTTGGTATTTTGCTCATTCGAGCATCTGGGCGTACATGGTGAACTCGTCATCCCATGTAGTCGGTCCCTGCTTCACTCTGCAGATTGATTTGCAATAAATCATCATTTCGATAAAATTAGGGTTTTGAATCTAGAGCTATGTAGAAACGTGATTCTGAGCAGATTCAAATACTCTGATAATTTATGTTGATTTCATAATCAACGTTTTTATTTATTTTACTCGACCCAGCAGTCAGTATCTTAAATTAATATTTATTTTGGTCTTGCTACCAACAATTCATCAAACGAGCAATATTTGCTCAAACTAGCAATATTTGCTCAAACCGGCAATATTTGCTCAAATTCAAGAATATTGGTTCAACTATCAATATTATTCGACAATTCAACAACACAGTTTGCTCGTCTTATGTAATCAACATAATAATACCCCGTCTCAGCAGATATATTTGATTCATGAATTTCAGAACATTTGCAAAACATGTTCAATTCAACAATACATGGAGTCATCGTCCCACAAAGTCAGCAACTGACTCCACAATCACGAGATATCAATCGTGTCACATGGGGGGATATTAACTAGGGTTTTGGTCTGGCGGTCTACGGCATGTGTGTTCACCCATGATGAGAATGTGAGCAAGTCGTGCAATCAGTTGGAAGAGTCAGCAAAGTAGTGGGTGGAAAATTAACCAAGTCTCCGCACAATGAGCAACTGGTTTTAACACGATTTCCCACTTCCCCACTCTCTAATTCCAGCAAACTGTCACACTTCATGGGATCATGGTGTTTTCAACTCCGGCATTATAAAATGTCTCTAAATCCTGATCGAAAGGACAAGATTCGAACACTCGAACATTCGTCTAAAAGAATTCTCGGCAAGTTCATACTGACAATCTTTCGTGTACACGAACTCATCGTCTGAGCATTCACTCTCAATTGAGCAAAAATTCAATCATTCAGAGCATTCTTACGCTGAATTCACAACACACCTACAATCTCAGATCACCATTGATCTCACGCATTTCTCAGCTTCCCTCCTACAGATCAACCCATCCTCTCTTGTGACCGAATTGACTCTGGAACGACCATTGTTCTTGGTTTAGGCCGGAGTCTTACAGATTGATCACTCGAACTTAAAGCACTCCCTTCTTGCAGTGCATATGTGTGAGGTTCAACATTTCGCTCGGTTCAAGGAGTCTCCACACGGTCGACTCTTCAATTCCGTAAAAACCAGCAAATCGTTTTTCCCCATCTACAACGATATAAACCAATATTTGTTTTCTGGCCTCAGCATATATTCGAACCAGCCGCAGCAGAGTGGGTTCAGAGTTGCTCCTGAAAGAGATAATGTGGCCACTCAATTTTATCGCCCATTGGAAAGCTGCGTCCGCTCCATCTTTCTCTAATTCTTCTATGGTGGTGCAATCTACATGCAAACCTCTAGCTTCTCTTATTATTCCTGTAAAGTCACACAAAGTTAAACCAATCCTAGCTTTTGTTGTAGAGTTCATGTAAGTAAAAACAATATTTATTTTCATTGCCATATTTGGTACTGATCCTTCCATTGGTTAAGTAGTAATTTGAAGAGTCTCATCACTGTGAGGATTATAGTAAAGTTGTTGAATTATGTTATAACCTGCTCTGTTAACATTGTTATAGCTATTGATAAACTTTAAAATGTTGTTTACTGTGACTGCACTATTCTGACTTTCCTTTTCAAACACTACTTTACACCTAGCTTTCCAAATATACCATATTATTATGCTACAAAGCACATTCCAATCTATTCCGAAATTTCCTCTTTCTGGGTTTTCAAAGCAATCACTTAGCCAATCATGAAAAGTAGTTCCATTAAGAATAAACTGCATAGAAAAGTGATATGTGTCATAAACACCTTGATATTTATCTATTGTTTATGCTTTCTTTGCGAGTTTTCATGTAAATTATGTATCTTATGTGTGAGTTTGAGTTTATTAGGTGCAATGGAGTCCTTGGGAGCAAAAGAAGGAAAAACCATTCATTTGGAGCGGAAAAGGCAAAAGGTCAATTGACATGCCAAATATCACCTGACAGCCCTTATCATATTTCTGGGTGTTTTGTATAGTTTCAGCCATTACCAATCCTAGAATCGAGAGAAAAACTCAATCATTTGTTTTGAACGTGCGGCTACTGTCTGAGAAAGGAATTCAGAAACCAGAGAGAAAATGGTTGTGGATTTTCATGGAGATTGAGAGTGGAATGATGAACACGGAGATGGGGAGATGAAATTGAGAAGCTCGGAGGATTTCTTTCTTTCGTTCTTAGCTGTTGAAGAATTAAAAGGGGATCTGGTGAAGTTAGGGTTTGTTGTATTTGCCATGGATCGATGGGATTTGTTCTCAAGATTCGAAGACTAAGGAAATATGGAAGTTGGCAAGATTACTGGATTCGAATTGTTATTTGTTGTTGGTTCTGGGGGTGTTGATGTTGGTTTAATGAATCTGAGATGCAACAGATGAAGAAAGCTGAACAAGATTGAGCAGAAATTGAGATTCAAGCTCAGATGCTGAATTAGGGCGAGTCTTCAAGTGGGTTTGTGTTGATTTAGAAGGAATCTGAGAATGGCATCATTTGTGGATGAATGGGTTTTGTAGTGCAGGTGCTTTGAGTCTGCTGGTTGCAGAATGGATGCGATGGTTGTATGATGTGTACCCAGGTTTGCAGGAATGGAGATGGAGTTGGAATTTGATAAGCTTCTGGTGGCATCTTGAAGCAGTGATGCAATGGCTAGGCAAAGTGGATGGAAATGGATTTTGCAGCTGCAGTTTAGTGTTGGTGAGACTGAAAGGCTGTAACAGAGAAGATGTGTATGTGGAGTCTGAGTTGGTATGAATCGGTGGTGCAAATGGGCTACATGTAATGAGATTAAGAATATGCTATTGTTGGTTGAGCTTGAGATGATGATCGAGATGAATGAGATTTGCTGGTGCTATGCAGTGGTGTTTGATGCAACAGTTGGTCATATGCCAGAGAAGTGGTGGTTGTTGCAGGTTATGCTAGGAGTGTACGAGTTGCATTCGTTGATGGAATTGAATCAGATTAAACTGAAACTACAATAGATTGATGGTCCCAGGGAACTGGTGCTTGTGGTGTATGGAGTATCTGGAGCTGATGATGAATGGGTTGGATGTATGCTACCTGGTGGATTCTGCAATGAAGTTGACATGAGACTGGTGGATCTGATGCCGCAGAAGTAATGGGATTTTTGAGCTGGTGAAAGAAGTAGATGGTGGTTATGTTGTTCTCAGGCAGGAGAGGGATATGGCGCAGCTGGAAGGGCTCGATTGAGTATCATGTTGAACTGAGCTGGGAAGAGTACCATGAGTGGTTGCAGGCAGCTGTAATAAAGGTTGTGCAGGCATGAAATGGAGAGATGGCTGGTGCCGAGGTGCAGTTTGTTGTTGCTTCGCAACTGGAATGCCTTGAGATGTTGCTGTTGTTGCAGCAACTTGATTTGTCAGACAGGAATTGAAGATGGTTGTTGTTGCCATTGGACTGGAATTGGTAGTGATGCAGAATGGATGTCCATATTGTACAGCTGAACACATACAAGGAATGGTTGCAGATGTAGTTTGGTGATAACTTGAGGTTGTGGCTTGATAGAAAGATTACAGGGAAGTGATTGAAGCAATTGCAGAAGATGGAGTTATTAGATGAATGATTAGGAGTGTGCAGCCTGAGACAGGCCGGAAATCAACAAGAAAACAAAGGGAACTCTGCTGGAATTTCATTCTACCGAGTTCACTCAGTGATCCAATCCTACTCAGCTGACCTGGTTCGACTCAGATGAACTTGGACCTGTTTTGACTGGGCTTCTCTTGTGGGATGTTTCAAAGAACTGATTTTTGGCAGAAGGGTGCGACCTAAGGCAGAGAGTATATAAAAGGGATATCTCTTTACACATTAAAGGGGCTCTCGGGGATTAGATATATCTTTTCTTCTACTTTTGTTCTAGGGTTTAGAAACATGAAAACCTTTCTTTTTCTTCTTGTTATGAACCCCATTAACATGAGTAGTTAATTCTATCATTAGTTATGGATTAGTTTGATTTCACGATACATGTTTCTTGTTTGATACATTAGTTTTGTCTCAATATTATCAATTATGATTCACTAGAAATATCGTCATGTATGATTGAATGTTTGTTTTGTCAAGTTGCAAATTGGTAGAACTCACATGCATATCTATTGCTAGATTAGGATTACTATACGCAAAAGTGATAATTCCTGATTGCAAGTAGCTTAAATATGATTATAGTTTGTAGTGATATATTCTTATGATCATATGTGAACCATAACCTTTGTTAAATCGGATTAGTGCTTTTACACGTTCGATTGCTTTGATTGGCCTGATTTCATAGAACTTAATGCATCTAGGGAATTAAACTTGATTAGTGCTTTTACACGTTAGGTTGTTCTCTTAGATAAAATTCATACTCGCATCTTTTAATGTGTTTGTTGATGACAAGAGGAAATTAGCGGGATATTCTTGCGATCAAGGTATCCTATAGGGCTTTTGATAATGAGAGATTAAATATTAATTCTAATTATTATGACAAAAGCATGTTTATGAATGAAGATGGATCCTTAACCAATATCTTTTCTACTTGATTTGATTTGTTTACTTTTCATTATTTGCCTTTATTTTACTTTTAGTTTATAAAAATCAGAAATCCCCCCATTGTTTTATATAGGAAACCGAAACATATTGACAACCCAAGACCTCTCTGTGGGAACGATCCTTTCTTACCCTTGCTATATTATATATCTTGAGTAGAGAGAAAGTGAAATTATTTTTGACGCATACGACAACGATCAAATTTTGGCGCCGTTGCCGGGGAGGCAGCGGTTGTCACTTGTTTTTGGTTTCTTATTTTTGTTTTTAGTTTGTTTCTTATTTTCTGGTTTTTAACCTTGGTTTGAGAACTCTTGTTTCAGGTACCTATTATGGAAGGAGCATATTAGAACAATGGATACGGTTTTCAACCTCCTCAACACTATAACGATTGCCCACCACCTATGGGATACGATCGAAACCAATTTATTGGCTATGATCAATATCCAAGAGATTATGGTGATTTTCATACATACCAACAACAACCTTATAGTGGGTATGTAAGTCAAGCACCTAGGTGGGACAATTCTACTTCCAATTTGCTTTATCCGAGATGTATGAGTGCTATAATTGGACTAGACCAACTTGACAGTGATAAAGGGAACGTCACACAAACCAATTTCTGTAACACTTTTTCTTACCCGACTCCGGATCGTAGTTATGATTATTCACCCATTCAAAGGGAAGAGTCATGGGAAATAGAACCTATTGTAGCCAATGATGGTAAGCATATGAACGTTAGGAAACTTGCACACAAATTAAACAAGTTGGAAGATGATGGAGCCTCGGAAGAGCTTGTCGATGAAATTAGCAGGACCATTCATATGGAGCTTAAACGACGTCGTGATAAAGGTTGGGAAACCGACGACGATTCTGATTTCGGTGAGTCTGAAAATGAAGATGATTGTGTTGAAAATGACCAACCTTTAGAGAGATTTGATGACACTAGTGTAGTGGACTCAACTCTTGATCTTTATAATGATCAAGCACCTATTCAAAAGGTACATGAGTATGATGAAACTAGTGTTTTACAGAATTTCGTTGCAACAGGGTTTGAATCTAATGAAGACGAAGAGGAATATGTTGACACTTGTGTAGATTACTCAAGCATTGATCTTTATAATGATCAAGAGCCTATTCAAAGGGTGGAGATTGAGGATGATGCATTTGTGAGTCTTCTAAAATAGTTCCTTATAGCGAAATTTGGAGCCGCAAGAGAGTATGTGCCTTATAACAAAGAGGAGTGTGTTGAGAACGAAACCGATATGACTAATATTGTGGAAGACCCAATTGAGCTTGCAAAGGATTGTAACGAAGATGTTGATGTCGAAACTATAGTTGAGGCAGAAACAGACGAAGAATGTTTGCAAGGTTTGATAGAGGACCATGATATACAAGAGGTAAGTAATACACTTGAATTTTCTAAGGATGAAAAGAATACCATAACACAAGAGTTGCAAGGTTTGTCTTTGCCTATTAATCCTTCTCTTTTACCTCATATTGGCTTGAATATATGTGCTTCGAGAATATTGTTAAATGACTTTATTTCTCGATATCCGCCATTAGAAACATTTGATTCTCATACTATACAAGTTTGCAAAGAAGAAACCATAGAAGTTCCTGAATTTTATGTTCTTTATACACTTCCAAGTGTGGACAAGAATAAGTGTGGGGGAAACTTCTATTGGGCTATAGCTTCACTTTTGCTTTATTGTACTAATGTTTGTGTGAAGTTACTATTTGCAAAATAGGTTACATGGAAGGATCCCCAACTTTTCATACTATTGGTGTATGGGGAATTCGTCTTGCAAGTCGGGCTGACGACTTTAAACTAAGCGCTAAATAGGAGGCAACCCACTGGTTTTGTATTTCTTATCTTTTAGCTTTTTCTTGTATTGTTTTTATTTATTTTATGTTATTTTATTTTTTTTGATTTCTTGTCGCATATTATTATATGATTTCCCACCTTGACTTACTTTGGATGACTCAATTTACATTTAGGACAATGTAAAGTTTAAGTGTGGGGGAGTGTTTAAGCATTTGCATTGTAAATTTTTCAAAATTTTCAACTTTTGTGTAAAATAGTGAATAAAAAACTCCAACTTGTAGTTAGTTTAGAGTCACATAGTATACATGTCGCTAAGATTACATCAAAATTCTCACAAGAGTGACTGAACTTAGAGATGACAGAGAACGTGATCGGGTTTCTTACTTGTATGAGAGTTAAAGTTGGGGATTTAACCATGCCAGTGGCAAATAAGGTGCAGACTGAATTCGGTATTAGAGTAGTGGTCCCCTATAGTGGAGACTACCCATGTTACATCATGAGAGGCACCGACCTTCACTTCTTTGTACCTGTCTAAATTTGTGCTTTTAGAGTGTGTGTCACCGTACGTAAACTCCGGGTAGAATGGTGAGCTACCCAACCTCCCACCAATAGAAGCACTATTTTGATCTCTTGAGTGCTATTTTATCAATCATGATGGTGACATCGAATTTCTAACTTATATACCACTTGTAATCTTGTTCGCAGTTAGCACCATCCACTTTATCTCTCTCTACACCGACAGGACCATAGAAACACCATCATCATCAACAAGAGGAGCATCACAAATTCGAAGGAAATTTGAAGACGTTCAAGGTTTACAAGCAACATTATATAAATGAGCATATTTCAGATTCAAGTAAAGCAACAAGACAAGGAGCAGAATTTTACAAGTTGAAGACTTTTGTATAAGAGCGAAGATTATCAAGATGAGAGTTCAAGAAGTTTATGATATCGAGACATACAAGTTGTGAAGAATTAAGCGGTAAAGTACTTACACCATGGCCTTTGTACTTGCATTTTTATTTTTATTTTCAGTTTGTGTTTATTTCTCTTGTCTCATAAAGAAAAAAAATAGACAAGAGAAAATTTTGCTAGGTGTATTATTAGTTTTATTATTTTGTTTTGTTTTGTTTTGTTTTCATTTTGTATTTGTGTTATTTTTCTTGTCTCCTCTAAAAAAATGACAAGAAAAATTCATTGTATCATATTTTGGGTTTGTATAGTTTGTTTTTAGTTTTGTTCTTTCAATAAAGCCAATGGAAAGAAGGAATATCTATAATGAAGTTTCAAGCAACAAGGAATTAGAGGAAAGAATCACATTGTCAAGATTCTACGAAGTTCAAGATTTTATCATCAAGAGTTGAAGACCGAAGACGAAGATGAAGACAAGGATTGAAGACCGAAGGTATTTCTATGGATGTTGTGAGAGTGGTGCTAGCTGCACGTCGGACGGATAACGAGGTAAGTAAGCATATTCCTAGCTTCGATAAGTGGTTGATTTCCTTTCTTAGAGATCGTCAGAAAGAAAAATGGGTTTTTTTTCAAAACAATAAAAGATGTGGGTTTTAAAAACAATTCGGAGGGTTTTGCCTTCCTACTATTCAACGTGTCGCATGATTCTCTCTTCATTCTACCTGGACACATGTGTGACCCATAAAAAGTTGTTTATTATTGAGAGCAACTTCATAAAACCCTTTCTTGTGAGGCAGAGTCGAGACTTTCGATCACTCCGAACCCGAATTTCTTTCGATAAGGGACGGTTAATTCTATCTCAACTTTTAAGGATGAGATTGTGTTCATATATGTGTCTAAGTTCTTATTACTAGTGTGCAGAATCTCTATTTCTTCTTAGCGCATTGGATGCTATCATTTCGGAGAACTAGTAAGTTGGAAAAGTAGGTTTTGTGGGTATATCTCTAGTAAACCCTCATGAGACTATAACTCGTCCACTAGGGACACCTAGGGGTTTAAAGTCTTGTTATACATGCTAAGGGTGACCGTAGCCTCGACGACACGGAGTTGTATGTATGTTTTAAGAATTGGTTTAATTTGATTTGCTCCAGGACTAGCAAAGTCTAAGTGTGGGGGAATTTGATAGGTGTCATAAAAACCTTGATATTTATCTATTGTTTATGCTTTCTTTGCAAGTTTTCATGTAAATTATGTATCTTATGTGTGAGTTTGAGTTTATTAGGTGCAATGGAGTCCTTGGGAGCAAAAGAAGGAAAAACCATTCATTTGGAGCGGAAAAGGCAAAAGGTCAATTGACAGGCCAAATATCACCTTGGCAGCCCTTATCCTATTTCTGGGTGTTTTGTATAGTTTCAGCCATTACCAATCCTAGAATCGAGAGAAAAACTCAATCATTTGTTTTGAGCGTGCGGCTGCTGTCTGAGAAAGGAATTCAGAAACCAGAGAGAAAATGGCTGTGGATTTTCATGGAGATTGAGAGTGGAATGATGAACACAGAGATGGGGAGATGAAATTGAGAAGCTCGGAGGATTTCTTTCTTTCGTTCTTAGCTGTTGAAGAATTAAAAGGGGATCTGGTGAAGTTAGGGTTTGTTGTATTTGCCATGGATCGATGGGATTTGTTCTCAAGATTCGAAGACTAAGGAAATATGGAAGTTGGCAAGATTACTGGATTCGAATTGTTGTTTGTTGTTGGTTCTGGGGGTGTTGATGTTGGTTTAATGAATCTGAGTTGCAACAGATGAAGAAAGCTGAACAAGATTGAGCAGAAATTGAGATTCAAGCTCAGATGCTGAATTAGGGCGAGTCTTCAAGTGGGTTTGTGTTGATTTAGAAGGAATCTGAGAATGGCATCATCTGTGGATGAATGGGTTTTGTAGTGCAGGTGCTTTGAGTCTGCTGGTTGCAGAATGGATGTGATGGTTGTATGATGTGTACCCAGGTTTGCTGGAATAGAGATGGAGTTGGAATTTGATAAGCTTCTGGTGGCATCTTGAAGAAGTGATGCAATGGCTAGGCAGAGTGGATGGAAATGGATTTTGAGAAGATTGCGTTGCAGAGTGGTGCAATTGAAGAAAATGAGTTTTGTAATGGTATCTGATGACCGCAGTAAGAGGAGCTAATCTGTGCAGCTGGTGCTGAGATGCTGCCATGAATGTGTGGGTTGCGAGAGGACTTTGAGTCTAATGAAGAGAAGAAGCTATTGTTGCTTGCGAGAGAATGAATGAAGTTCTGTAGGCGAATGGGAAAATGAAATTGAATAACTTAGATGTATGTTAGGACTGTGCAGGGGTGAAGAATGAATTTTAGCTGGGAAACTACACAAAAACAACCATAACTTGGCTGGGTTCCGATTCAGGCGAGTTAACCCACCGATTCAGGTGAGATGACTCAAATGGACTTGTTTTGATTGGCTTTACCATTGGGCTCAGCTTCAAGGCCAGACTTGGTTAAGTTTTGGCAACAGATTGGCAGGAGATGGAATGCACGGGATTTTTACTACTTGGACACCTATAAAAGAGAAAAGTCTTCTTATTCTCTAGGATCTCTTTTTCTACTTTTGTTCTAGGGTTTACAACATGATAGGTTTTCTCTTTATTCTTGTTATGAACTCCATGAATATGAGTACCTAGTTTTCTTTTGGTTACGGATTAATTTGATTTCACGATACATGTTTCTTGTTTGATACATTAGTTTTGTCTCAATATTATCGATTATGATTCACTAGAAATATCGCCATGTATGATTGAATGTTTGTTTTGTCAAGTTGCAAATTGGTAGAACTCACATGCATATCTATTGCTAGATTAGGATTACTATACGCAAAAGTGATAATTAATGATTGCAAGTAGCATAAATATGATTACAGTTTGTAGTGATATATTCTTATGATCATATGTGAACCATAACCTTTGTTAAATCGGATTAGTACTTTTACACGTTCGATTGCTTTAATTGGCCTGATTTCATAGAACTTAATGCATCTAGGGAATTAAACTTGATTAGTGATTTTACACGTTAGGTTGTTCTATTAGATAGAATTCATACTCGCATCTTTTAATGCGTTTGTTGATGACAAGAGGAAATTAGCGGGATATTCTTGCGATCAAGGTATCCTAGGGCTTTTGATAATGAGAGATTAAATATTAATTCTAATTATTATGACAAAAGCATGTTTATGAATGAAGATGAATCCTTAACCAATATCTTTTCTACTTGATTTGATTTTTTTACTTTTCATTATTTTACTTTTAGTTTATAAAAATCAGAAAACCCCCCTTGTTACCTTTAGGAAACCAAAACATATTGACAACCTAAGTCCTCTATGTGGGAACGATCCTTTCTTGCCCTTGCTTCATTATATATTTTGAGTAGTAAGAAAGTGTAATTTATTTTTGACGCCTACGACAGCGATCAAAAAGCTTAGATGCATCCAGACTTGAGTAGCATAATTGCATTGAATAAAAAGATGTGTTAAAGATTCTTGTCCTTCATTACAAAGTTTACAAGTAGTATCTATGTCCGGGATTACAGACGCTACTCTCATACTATTAGGGAGAATAATATGAGTTGTTTTCCAGATAAACTGTTTTACAGAAGGAGTGGTATCCATACTCCATATCATGTTCCATTTTTCATAAGAATTACCATAAGTGTTTATTTGGTGATACAAGGATTTCACAGAAAACAAACATTTGTGGTTTAGAGTCCAATGAGGAGTATCTTCCTTATCAGCAACATGAATTATAATAATCTTAATTTTCTCTATAGTTTCATCATCAAAACATTTAGACAGATTAACTAAATCCCAAATATGGTGTATGGTAATAAGATCACTGACTTTAATAAGATTATCAATTCCTATTTGAGGTTTCTGCATAGGAGGAATCCTTTCTGGAATCCAGAAATCATCCCAAATGTTAATGTTGATTCCATTTCCTAATTCCCAATAACAATACTTTTTTATCCGTTGAATGCCAGTTAGCATTCCTTTACAGATCCAACTATCCTTCCTATTAGGGACAGTATTTATGTGTAATATATCACAATTGGGATAGTACTTTGCTTTGAGGATGGAGGCACAAAGAGAATCAGGATTTTCTTTTAACCTCCAACCCATCTTAGCTATCATAGCTAGGTTAAAAAAATTTACATTCTTAATTCCCAATCCTCCTTCTTCAAGGGATTGACAAACAGAATCCCAATTCTTCAAAAAGACCCCTTTTTTACCTCTTTCATTAAGACCTTTCTCATTTTTCCCCACCAATAATTTCTTTGGAGTTTTGTGATACAGTTACATATTTTAACCGGAATCTTAAAACAGTTCATTTGGTTCACATAAAGGGAGGAAGTCACATTTTTAATCATAACTGTTTTCCGTACATTAATTGTTTAGATTTGTTCCATTCCAACTATGTATCCTATGTTTCATTTTATCCACCAGAGGTTCAAAACACTGAATTTTTGATCGATTGGTAAATAACGGTGATCCTAAGTATTTATCTTGTATAGGAATAGCAGTGACTCCTAATATCTCTTTTACTCTATGTCTAATGCTAGTTTCAGTTTTTGGACTAAAAAAAAAATACCCGACTTACTCAGATTGATTAGCTGGCCAGAAGCTGATCCGAACTCTTTAAACATTTTAACAAGATTATGACATGATTTTTCATTAATCTTACAAAATAAAAGACAGTCATCAGCAAACAGTAAGTGACTTATAGGAGGAGCTTTGTGAACAATTTGTATACCTTTCAACAAACTGAATTTTCCGCATGAAGGATTGTGCGAGAAAGAGCTTCCATAATAAACAGGAACAAATAAGGAGAGATTGGATCTTCTTGTCTCAATCCTCTAGTAGGCTTAAAGAATTTAGTAGGAGACCCATTTAGTAAAACAGATAAAGTAGTTGTCGAAATGCATTGGTGAACTAAGTTACACCATTTAATGTTAAAACCCATTTTTGTCATTATTTGGATCAAGAAATCCATTCGACTCTGTCGAATTCTTTAGACATGTCTATTTTTAATCCCATAAAGCCTTTCTTGGATTTGGAATTTTTCATTTTATGAATAATTTCATGCGCCATGGTAATGTTCTCTGAGATCTGCCTTCCAGGAATAAAGGCAGATTGATAGGGAGAGATTGTTTTCCCTAACAAACCTTTCATACGGCCCGCCATTAGTTTCGAAATTATTTTATAAGAAGTATTAGAAAGAGCTATGGGTCTGAATTCAGAGGGAGTAGTAGGGTTAAGGGTCTTAGGGATTAAGGAAATGAATGAGGCATTCATTTCCTTAGAGATATTACCAGTAATAAAGAAAGTTTGAGCCATGTTTATAAGATCAGTACCGATGATATCCCAGTTTTGTTAAAAAAAAATTGGGAGGAAAACCATCCGGTCCTGGACTTTTGTCATGTTCCATGGAAAAGAGAGTTTTCTTTATTTCATCTTCCGTAGGAGTACCACAAAGTATATCATTATCAGTATGTGTTATACTAGTAGGTATACGGTTAAGCATTTCATGGTCTAATTCAGGGTTTACAGTCGAGGCTATTGAATGAAAATGATCTGTTATATAATCAGAAATATCCTTTCTAGTGTTGAGCCATTCATTTTGTTCGTTTTTTAGAATTTCAATTCTATTTCTTCAAAATCTTTGTTTAGCTTTGTTATGAAAGTATCTCATATTTCTGTCTCCTAGAGCTAAATTTTGGTCTCTACTTTTATCCTTCCAGAATTTCTCCTTTATAGCATACCACTTGGCCAGATATTTTCTAAGTTTAGTTAGATCATTTATTTTATTTGGGTAACTTGCCATTCTGTTAGTCCTATCGAGTTCTTTTTTAATATTATCAATGTTACTATGTATATTTCCAAAACTATTTGTATTCCATAGTTTCAATATTTGTTTAACAATAGCTAATTTTTTGTTGACTTGGTGGGCATGGGATCCCCTAACATTAGTTTTCCAACTCTCTTGAATTAAAGGTTTGCATTCTTCATGTTTTATCCACTCCCCAAAATACTTAAAAGGGGTTGTACCATCATTCCAATGGTTGTAAGTGTTTAGTATTATAGGAACATGGTCAGAGGCAAGAGGCCCCAGATGGTTTATACTAGAATTAGGAAATTTTCTATTCCACTTAGAGTTAACTAAAGCTTTATCTAACCTTTGTTCTATGTTTTCAGCGTCAGCTCTGTGATTATTCTAAGTAAAAGTGTAGCCTGTAAATCCCAAGTCCATTAGATCACATATATTTATTAGATTATTAAAAACTCTTGCCTCATTTTTTTTGAAAGGAAATCTACTGTTTTTCTTCTTCTTCATGAAGAACTACATTTAGGTCCCCAATTACTATCCATGGTTAATCCATAGTGGTTGCCATATCTTTTATGATTTTCCAAGATTTCAGTTTCAACTTTCTGTAGGGACTCCCATAAAAGCAGGTAAGAATCCAGCTACTATCATTTAAATGATTCGTGACAGTTGCATTAATGTGATTATGAGCATAGTCATTTATCTGAATATTAACATTATTTTTCCAGATGAGACATAATCCTCATGCACTTCCTCTTGGAGGTAAAAGATGGTGCATTGCACTGTTCTGTTGTTTCGTTTCTGATAAAAATAAAATGTCAGGGTTCTCCTTATTGAGGGTGTCTAGCAGACTATTTCTAGTTTCCAATCTTCCTAGACCCTGACAATTCCATGCTATCATATTTATAAACTCCCAAAAGTATGAGATCACGGGATATATAAATTCAACTAGCACAATATATGTATAAGTTCCACATTGCAATCTTAACGATACTGCTAGTTTTCTATCATGATAATAAACAAGGATAATACAGTACTTGAGTTGTTCCACATTATTGCATTCAACAGTTAGAACACAAGAATCAAAATCTGTGTAAAGGTAGACAGTATATTTATTGGGTTTACCGGCAACATTTCTAGATTTACTAGGCAACAATATGGGGTTTAGGTTTACCTCTTTGTATCTTGACAAGCCTTTCAAAGGATGTAATTGAAACAAGTCACCAGCATGGTTAGATTATGAATTTATCTTCTCAGCCCTTGATAGATGTACCTTAGTTTTGGTCAGCTGACTGGTTTGTGTAGTTCCTTGAATCCCTGGTTTTCTCGGCAGTTTTCTTTTTTTTTTTCAGTTATAGCAAATTGTACATGGGGTCATACGAGAATGCATTAGCCTTGAGAGAGATTTTAATTTTCCTTTGCAGAATTTAAAGAACTTCATAATTCATCTAGGAGATATAAAGAGTATGAACAAACTAAAACTTCCAATGGATAATAGTTAATGTATCAACACAGCAACTGGGAACGATTCAAATTAATAAAAAATCAGAGACGAGCAAAAATTAAGAAATAAATTTAGAAGCCAAAATGGGATTAAAGAGAAACGAGGAACTAGTTAGAGGAAATCCCAAAACAACTAAGAAATCAACTATTTGTAAGGTAAATTATATTAATTTAATTTCTAAGGAAGGCACAATTTAAGAAATTAAATCTGAAGCAAGTATAGAAAATTGATAATCTAAGGAAAAGAAAGTAGAGAAGAAGATAAGAGAGGAAAGCTTCTGATTCTTCGATTCTCTAGGTAGCAGGACCCAAAACTTCTTTGAATCCCAGAACAAAAGAAGGGGTCTTTTGATTTTGAATCATCTGTAACTTGGGTCTTTTGAGTTTTTTGATTTGTGTCTTCTGAAACTAGTGTCTTCTGTAAATTGAGTCTTTGGTGTCAATTATAACTTACGGTTTGGTGTCTTTTGTAACTTTAGGTCTTAGAAACAGTTGCTGGATTGAATCATGAGTAAAGGAACTGAAATTCCTGATGATTTTAGTCACATGGGTTAACAGATATGAGAGGGGTTTTGGTTCAAAAGATAAAAGAATGAATTAATGGTGGTTTTCGGTGATTTCCACCGTCGTCGCTAGATTTGGGTGTTTGCAGATGTTTGAGGGTGAAAACGGTTTCTGCTGATTTCGGTAATTTCGCGTGAGTGGGTGAGAAACTGAGTCTAAACACTAAATAATGTACTGCAAGGGAGTACTTTAGATTCGAGAGATCAATCTGTACAAATCCGGCCTAAACCAAGAAATGGCCGTTCCATACTTGCTTCGGTCACAAAGTGAAGGAGAAGGGTTGGTTTTAGGGAGGGAAGCGAATAAAGTGTTGAGACCAGAGTAGTTGATTCTGGAAGAGTAGTTGTTTGACTTGTATCAGAAAGTGAAAGCTAACAGATTGGAAAGCTAGCAAGTGGTTTCTGAGTGTTGTATGCTCCTGCCCCAAAACTTGTCGTTTGGTGGAAATAGGTAAGACCTATTTATACAAGTCGTAACAAAACGTACTCTGGTCTCGTAAGAAATGGGAACGGGTGAGTAAAGTGGAAGGAGGTGGTAACGAGTAACGCCTGGAATTGATGTTCCATAATGAAAGAAACGTTTCACCATTACTCCTTGTATTTACTAACCGACTCATTCTTATGACACTTTCTTGTAACGGGCGTAGTGTACGCCGCATGTTGTAAACCGCCAAACCAATACCCTAATGAGCATCCCCCAGTTTGTGACATGTGTTGATGTCTCGAGTGTTTTCGTGGAAAACGTGTAGCATGTTGTTGTTGCTTGGCAAGTTGAGCTTGGGAGACATGTCGGCTCGGTGGTGACCCTCGACGGTCGAGATTTTGCATCTTGAGAGGAAGGGTAGTCGTTGATTGTTGCAACTCTTCGTTTCGGAAGCCAGCGTCGTGCATGGCTTTGGCACGTGTTAGGCGCGGCCAAAATTAGGGTTTAGTACAAACCGTGATGCTTGGCTTTGGGCCGAAAGTTTCCATGCGTTAGGTGGCGAACTTGTGTGGCTGAGATTTGCATCTCAGATGGAAGGGCAGCCGTTGATTATTGCAACCCTTCGTTTGGCATCCAGCAGCATGACCGGTCTGGTTTTGGCATGCTCGTCCATGTTTTAGGCGCGGCCAAAATTTAGGGTTTGGTACAAACCATGTAGTTTTGGCATTGGGCCAGAAGTTGCCACGCGTTGGGTGGAGAACTTGGACGGCTGAGATTTGCATCTCAGGAGAAAGGGAAGCCGTCGATCGTGGCTATCTTCCGTTTGTAGCCTGGCAACTTTGTCTAAATTAGGGTTTGGCATGCTGAAACCCTAATTAGCGCCCTTTACTAGAATCGTTGTAGCATTCTCGTACAGACTCGAATTTTGACGGTCCGCCCCTCCATTCGACCGAAAAAGAATTTCCTATCTTCTTCCGCGGGGATATTTAGGTTTTGAGCTCGTTCGGTAGATGAAAACAGCCCGGCAGTAAAACTCAGGAAGAATTTAGGAGGGATGTTGCGGGCCCGTGGTGGCATAGCCGCGCCTGTGTCATGGCGGCATGGATGGCATGGCTTTTTGGTATGCATGTGCGGCATGTTGGCGCGGTTTTGGGAAGCTAGCGTGTTTTGGGAAGCTAGCCTCTTTTGAGAGCGTGGTAGGTTTGGAGCAACCTGATTGGTCAATGAAAGTAGGGGACCAGCAAGCTTTGGCATAGTTTAGGCGCGGACAAAATTAGGGTTTGGTACAAACCGTGATGTTTAGCCTTGGGCTAGAAGTTTCCATGCGTCAGGTGGCGAACTTGTGTGGTCGAGATCTGCATCTCAAAGAGAAGGGTAGCCGTTGATTATTGCAACCCTTCGTTTTAGCAGCCAACGTTGAGTCATGGCCTTGTCAAAGAGTAGGAGCGGCAAAATTAGGGTTTAGGTGCAAACCATGTGTTTTGGCTTTGGGTCGCAGGTTGCCATGCGTTAGCTGGTGACTTTGGACGGCTAAGATCTGCATCTTAGATGGAAGGATGGTCGTTGATCGTTGCAACCCTTCGTTTTGGCAGACAATGACGTGAAGGAGAGGCTGGCATGGTATAGGCGCGGCCAAAACTAGGGTTTGGTGCAAACCGTGGTGTTTGGCCTTGGGCCGCAAGTTGCCGTGCGTTAGGTGGTGAACTTGGATGGTCGAGATCTGTATCTCGAATATAAGGGTAGCCGTTGATTATTGCAACCCTTCGTTTTGGCGTGGATAAGTAGCTGGCATGGTTTGCCATTGGCACGGTGGAGCGGCGGGCATGGTTGGCATGCCTTAGCGCAGAGACGTGGCTGGCATGGTTTGCCATTGGCACGGTGGTGCGGCCGGCATGGTTGGCATGCCTTGGCGCAGAGACGTGGCTGGCATGGTTTTCCATTGGCACGGTGGAGCGGCGGGCATGGTTGGCATGCCTTGGCGCAGAGACGTAGCTGGCATGGTTTTCCATTGGCACGGTGGTGCGGATGGCATGGTTGGCATGCCTTGGCGCAGAGACGTGGATGGCATGGTTTGCCATTGGCACGGTGGTGCGGCGGGCATGGTTGGCATGCATTGGCGCATAGACGTGGCTGGCATGGTGTGCCATTGGCACGGTTGTGCGGCTGGCATGGTTGGCATGCCTTGGCGCAGAGACATAGCTGGCATGGTTTGCCATTGGCACGGTGGTGCGGCTGGCATGGTTGGCATGCCTTGGCGCAGAGACGTGGCTGGCATGGTTCACCATTGGCACGGTGGTGCGGCTGGCATGGTTGGCATGCCTTAGCGTAGAGACGTGGATGGCATGGTTTGCCATTGGCACGGTGGTGCGGCTGGCATGGTTGGCATGCCTTGGCGCAGAGACGTGGCTGGCATGGTTGGCATGCCTTGGCGCAGAGACGTGGCTGGCATGGTTTGTCATTGGCACGGTGGTGCGGCTGGCATGGTTGGCATGCCTTGGCGCAGAGACGTGGCTAGCATGGTTTGCCATTGGCACGGTGGTGCGGCTGGCATGGTTGGCATGCCTTGGCGCAGAGACGTGGCTGGCATGGTTTGCCATTGGCACGGTGGTGCGGCTGGCATGGTTGGCATGCCTTGGCGCAGAGACCTGGCTGGCATGGTTTGTCATTGGCATGGTGGAGCAGCGGGCATAGTTAGCATGCCTTGGCGCAGAGACGTGGCTAGCATGGTTTTTCATTGGCACTGTGGGAGAATTAGGGTTTGGTTTATACAAAGGTGATGTCAGTTAATACTAACGGTTCTGTCGTGGAACATGACACATGTATAAAAAAAGGTACCCTGGTAATTCTTACGTAAATATGCTGATTGTTTCAATAAACGCGCTATTGGTCCTAGTCACGTCATGCCAGATGTACGGTTTTATGATTTTATCCCTAAGCTAAAAACCACCATCAACAGCAGACTAAACAGTGGTGGTTACTGGTAACATAACCGTGTTTTTGGGGTGGCGAAAATCGCCTAGGAGAGAAAGGAGAGAGGTGGTTGGTACAAATGGTTTATCACTTTATACTAGACTTTTTTAATGAACTAATTTTGTTCTTAATTTATCTGAGCCATTAAGGATGTCTCAAATTATTGACACAGTACCTTCTTTGCTCAAAATGCTAATTCTTTAGTTAGGTCTTCTTTGTCTTCGTTATCAAAGAAAATGACAAGAAATTTTATAATGAGAATTCTTAAGTCCCCCAACTTGTATTAGGTATAGTAAAAAGACTTAAAAGTCTAAAAATACTTTGTTTTGAATAGTCGGGAAACGAAATAATTAAGGAGTTGCAGACAGATGAGTGCGCCAATTAATTAATTCTTTCCTTAATCACGGATGATTCTAGTATTCTATGTGCCTCTAACTACTATCTAAATAGGTTGATTAGAAGAGAATCGTCCCTTTCTATCTCCCTTTTCTCTCCAGAAAAAAAGAAACGAATACCTTAAACTTTTGAGCGCCGTTCTGCTCAGATCGGCTCCATTGGAACAGATCTGAGCAGATCAATCATCACCCTAAACTTGTTTACACTTTATTTCCCACATCTCTGATTTTCAGCATCTTTTTCTGTTAGATTTAGGTTTGTCTTTTGGGTTTCTCCGGCAACTGCTTCTTTGCTTTTTCAAAGAGTTTTTGTGTTGGATCTGTTACTGATTTTGTGTGGGTATGTTTCTTCATCTGATGAAGAGAAGAGTTCCTGACATATAATGCTTTTCAGGGATGATATCCATCAAAACCGAAGAGTCAGTTCCATCTCCGGCAACTCCAAGAAGATCGGCGTTAATTCCATATGTTGTAGTTTGTAACTTATTTTCTCTAGATTATTGTTTCGTTAATTTGAGTCATGATCTTGTCTTGAGAAAGGGTTACTTCCTTTCGGAAAGTCTAGATCCGTTTTTAGTTTTAGTCTTTGTAGTTTGGTTGATGGTTTGGTGGCTTTCTTCAGCATCAATATCATCTTCAACTCCTTTTCTTCTTCATCAACTTCTTCTACAGCAGCAACTGCAACAATTAGTTCCAAGACCAATTTTCCGATGACGATTCAGACCGATACCAGCCACTTCAGACCGATTTAGGCCGATGTTGTTTTCCCGTGTTACCGAAGTTACTTTGCTCTTCATTACCTGTGTTACCTAAACTACTTAGTTCATGATTTAAACCCTGAGAAATAGTTGGATCATTCATTGATCCTAACACTTCTGTCGAACACAGATTTTTTACTAGGTTTGGCTCTGTTTCCAAACCAAAAATAGCCATTTAACCAAGTTACCTTGATTATGTTGTATGGGACAGTTAGAATTCTTCTGAGGAAACTCACTTGTAACTTTTTAATTATCATCTTTGTTGCCTGTAAAATTGATGAATCCTTAATTCTGAGTCAGTCCTGTAACCTTACCCGTTTTGGGGTTTTATCTTTAATGTAATTTAGGGTTTTTCGAAAAAAAATAAAATAGGTTGATTAGATGGTGACCATACCACGAAAAGTACACATTTTGCATGATTGTGATTGCTAAAGGCGGATAGCCAAACTGCCATGGTGAGTACTAATCTATAAATCTAACAGTATTATTTTGTTTTATATAGGTCACGACTTATTTCACTAAAACCGTACTCGTCTTTGGCAATCGTGAAAACAACTAAACATAAATAATAAAATCAGTTCAAAATAAACCCATCCTGTGTGCAAAAGTGCAATTGTGAAACAAGTTACTTACTGTTGGCTTCACAGTTTTCAGAAATGGATCTCCATTCATAGATCCAGAATTTAGATGTTATACAGTAAGGATCTAAATTTGAATAGTCCTTTAATCCACCTCTTGTCGAGTCGCATTTTATACGTGTCTAATTTCAAAATGGCAAGCAATTGTGGATTGACACAATATTAGTTTTCCTTATCATTCGTGATGCTTTGAGAGCGATATCTTTCTTTTAATTGGTTACTTTTGTAGTTAACCAAGTTTTAAGAGTTATTTTGTGCATGGATCATAGGTTTGTCATATTTGATGTCTAGGTCATTGACCCGTTAATAAACCATGCAGTAAAACGGTTAGGAGAGTTAATTTCCATTGATACTTATATGTATTCGTCATTGTCTCCATTGAGGAGAAGAGTAATTTTCCCTATTAGTCATAAAAGTAAAACCCCTATGTATTTCAATCAAGTTTTTTTTTTCCGTTATAAACAAGGAACTAAAAGACGATTACAACTCGGAGGGATTATCATCCGATAAGAAATTAGTTGGAAGCCTATCAACAAGCTGAACTCCAGCACTTGTTGGCTTAATCTTCTGAATGATTATAGAACACACTTATCTTTTCAAATCATCCATGTAGTTATCATATATTTATAAGCTTACTCCTCTTAGCGAATAACAGATACGAAAGAATTACTACCATATGAACCAAACCAACTAATAAGCCACATAAAAAGAAAAAAGATTCTGGATAGTCAAAGTTTGAAAAACGAGTCACAACGTGTTTTGATGGGTGTAAGCACGTTTCTGGTCAAAAAAACGCGTTGCTTAGGGAAAAACTAGTTTTTTTTTATGTTTTTTTTTAAATAACGGGTGTGGTAACAGTTAAATAGAAAAAATAAATAAATTATGATTTGAATTTCCTATCTAACGGTTTTAACATGCATGAAAACATTTATAACGGGTCTAAATAACGTTGTTACTACGTTTTATTTGTTTATTCATTTATTTTGATTTTTTCAATTGTAATTTTTATTCCTTTATTTTAAAAATAAAAAAATGGGTAAAATATATTTTTATATTATTTTTTTCTTAAAAACGGGTATAACGGGTATGAAAACGGAAAAAATGGTCTAAAAAACTTATGTTAAATTGTTGTCTAGAAGAAAAAAAACGTAAAATTCAATTTTAAAAAAACAGTAATCACATGCATAAAAACGGTTATAACATGCCCAAGTACGTCATTTTTCCTTATTTATCAGTGTTATTTAGGCACGAGTATCGATGACCCCCACGGACATGTTGCAAGGCGTGAGCATTTTAACGTCCATTTTTCAAACCTTAGTTAATAGTGACCCTAAACCTGATTGACCTGTATAAGCACATTCTAAAAACAAATGGTCAGTGGTTTAATATCCAGAATAACATAAACTACATTGGGTCATAATATCAACATTGTATCTAGCAATTTGTCCCTAGTTAGGAGAATATCCAAGGCATTTCCACTATAAACATTTGATCTCTATGAGGAATTTTAGTTGACCAGAGTCTTTCCAAATCACCACCGGATTTAAAGACCGAAGAATACTGTTATCACTCGGAAAATCACAAAGAGTGTTTATAAGCACTCTTCACACAGAACTTGCCCTTTTCTTTTTATCAGGTTCCCAAAGGAGAGTACCCTCCCCAGTGGAAGGAATACTCGTATATAGGATTTCCCTAGCACGGACAAGAGTAAATATGGTATTAAAAATGCTCAAATCCCAATCTCTACTTTATAACCTGTACACTTCTTCAACCTACATTTGCATTATTTACTATATCCATTAACAGGTATTAATGCAAAATAACCTCATTATCCGTCCTTGTATACATTGTCTTGCGATTAGAGTTGAATCCGATCACGGATTCTATTGCAAGTGTACCATTGCGTTTTTGTTTAAAGAAAATGAAGAAACACCTAGTTAATCCCAATACTAGTTGAATTATGACCAAATACACATACCCCCACAGTTGGAGGATTATCATCACTTGTTAGGTTTGTTTCCATATTCCACAATGATTTTGACTCATTACCAAACCAGTCAGTACTTACCAACAATAAAGCACTCACTATTAAGTGAATTCTCTGTCATGCCATGAAGGTGTTTGTGGAGATTTGAAAAGGTCAAGAAGAAAATTTTCTGATGACGGCGTCATGCGTCTTGAACCAAAGACCCTAAAATGAATCACTCTTCTTTGACTCTCTAACTTTCCATTCTATTGTAGTCGTTATAAAAGTACATCAAGTCTGTATGCAAGGGGTGTATAACCTCTGTAAAAATCCATTGTTGGTAGATCAAATTTGCTTCCAAACTTGGTATATATACCTGCACTGGATACAATCAGGAGTGCGATTTTGTGCACACTCCTTTAAAGAGTGTGCACAAAACAAAATGATCCTATTGGTTGGTTTAAACTGGCCGTCAACTATTTATTTAATTTTGGTTTGTATTTATTTTAATTTAATTGAAATCTAAAAAGGGAAACCGTATATATGTTAGCCTAAAATAAAGCGATTACAAAAGAGGAATTAGGTAATTAGTTGCTCGATCATTTATACGTTTGCTAACATTTGAGTAGAATCATCAGCTACCTAAAACAGTTTGGCTATGAAGTTACGAACGTTAATTATCCTTCAAATTTCAATATAAAATGATCGACATGAATAATCGCATTGCTCATTAGTTTGAAATTAAATGTGCAGATAAGGAAGAAGGAGGAGGAATACATTATTCATTTACACGATTAACAGTCATATCCTTTGTCACTATTCAAGATGACATAGATTTCATGGTTCCTTTTTCTAGGGTTCTTCTGATCATGTTGCAAAAATAACACAATGAATCACGGAAATATAGTTTGATTTCGTGAGTGCTGATAGGTTGTAAACTAAACAAATCATCAAAAAATTTAAATGTACACATCATGAATGAGTATCCATTAGGAGGACCTAATCTATGTACACAAGTATACAGATCCATCGATCTTCTCAAACTCAACCAAGAGTGATACATCCAGATTTGAGGCAACTTCCTAAAGCAATGTATGGGGAGGAATATACTCCGGTAAAATTTCCTTTTTTCTAGATTAGCATTAGATATTAATGCCGTAATTAAGATTTTAATTAAATTATATCAAAATAAATCTAATTTAATAACGTTAGCTTAACCGATTATTTGAAGAACCAATCAGCATCGTTTGTTACGTGCACACTCGTTAAAGGAGTGTGCACAAAATTGGACTCTACAATAGAGTTCCCTTGTTTTTCATTTGGTTTGCAATTTATAAATTACATTCTTAATTGAGCCAATTTACAGGCGCAAGTTTATTTTATCACCAATGACAAAACCCAAATCACAAAGTATACAGTAACCGCAGTAACTCACTTGAATTCAGAAACCAAATAAACTTTTATTAAGAAACAACAAGTTCTATGAACCAATTAAAGATATATATATATCAGTTCTTTAACGAATAAAGTTCAACATACTAAGAGCAACTGCAGTCATACGACTATAACTAAAAACTAAATACCAAAGGAAAACTAAAAAAATGGGTTTAGTCAGTGCTGAGACGTTACGGTGCTGGAATAAATTTGGTTGAGCGGATGTATAAGAGTTCGTCTGATATATATGGGGCGTAGGTATAAAATGCGCTCGGGTGGGACGTAACTTTAATTTACGCCTGAAGTCGGGCGTAGCCTAAAATTGCGTTTGGTGTGGGGCGTAATATATAAAACCGCCCGAAGGAGAGGCGTAACTTGAAACTACGCCTGACGGGACGCAATTAATAAATACGCCTGGTGGGACGCAATTAAAACACTACGCCTGATTGGGCGTAACACTGAACTACGCCCAATGGGGCGTGAATTGCAATTACGCCTGATGGGGCGCAACCGGGAAATCCGCCTGATGGGGCACGAAGGTATAACTCATTTGCCAAACATTTCCTGCATGCTGCCAAAAATTACAATTTGCTTTTTCTAATTTTTTTATTTTACTTCTAGAAAACGACGCGGATGTGGAAGCTTTTTTTACTTGCAGTGAGTGAGATGCGACCATTTAAGAGGTAGAGAAAGGATACATAGTGCTGCTTGAGTCTGAGCAGTCGCTGCTTACAAGTATAAATAAGATTGGTGAAATTATAGCTTAAAATTGGTGGAGGGATGGGCATAGTTTAAAATTACGCCCCATATAGTTTAAGGCGTAACTAATAATTGCGCCCGGCTTTAGGCGTACTTTAAAGTTACGTCCCATCGGGCGCAATGGAACCATACCGCCTGGTTGAGGCGCAATTGTAACATACCGCTCGATATCAGGCGCAAATGTAAACTACGTCCCATCGGGCGTAGAATTAAAGTTACGTTTGAAACAGACGAAGCTATTATTTGCGCCTGACTACCAAGCGCAAATTAAAACTACGCCCCACTCGAAACGCAACTAATATTTGCGCCTGATGTCGGGCTTAGTCTTAAATTACGCCCGACCAAAACCATACTATCGACCAAATATAGTTTGGTTTTTGGTTATAGTCTGGTATTTGATCGATACTCCTCTCCGTAGCGTCTGGGTTTTCGACCAAATTTTTAGTTGTAGTCGATGACCGTGGTTGCTCTAATGACTTATGTAATACATAGTAGATACTAATCATAAAACTAATGTCCAATATGGAGTCCAACTATGTGCACCCGCGGGTGCACATTCCTCCCCTCCTCATTAGCTGGACCTAACGGAGGTTTTTAGGTATTTTTTTTTCTTTTCTTGCTTTATAATTTTACTAGTATGTAACCCGTGCTACGCACCGGGCCTGGTGGAAATTTTCGATTAGTGTGGCGAGGCTTCGCCCCGCACCCGTGGCCCATATTTATTGCAACATCTTTAAAATAAACATGTATTTGATTATTAGAAATACCCAAACGTAAAATTTGTGAAGTGTTAACTTTGACGTGTTTTTGCAAGCTTCTTAAAATATGTTGAATCTTAAGCTTTCTTTCATAAACCTAGATGTCCAACTGGTATGCATATTATGTCGCATTATTTAAAATGACTGCCCATTATTTCACAAATTCTTATGCTTCCTTGTTCTCTAATTCATTAAATATTTGAATATATTAATTTTGATTTAATTGATGAACGATAATTTTGAAGTATTATCTTGATGCATAAATTTGCCTAAAATTTTGATAGTCAATGAGAACACTTGTCCAATGTACTAAAAAAAAAGAAAAATGAGAACACTTGTCATTCGTATCAGCTTTAGCTTAGTTTCACCTTCTAAATAATTTCGAAGTATTATCTTGATGCATAAATTTGCCTAAAATTTTGATAGTCAATGAGAACACTTGTCAAGTTTACTAAAAAAACAAAAATGAGAACACTTGTCCTCCTTATCAGTTTTAGCTATGTCTGGAAAGCCCTTGAACAAATTTGTGTCAGAAAATAAAAATAGTATATGATTTATATATTATATAGTCTCTTAAAGGACATATTTTATAACGGAAATGATAAAGCAACCGACAAAATCTCCCGACGAAATCTCTCGCGTCTAATACAAATGGGACCCACATCAGCCCATTCACCGATCCAAATGCTGACAACTTTGATCTCTTCCATCCATTTCTATATTGGGACATTTTGCGGGATAAACGCTCGGTAAATCTAGCATCTCCCCGAAGGATAATTTTTCGTCGTGTTTTTACACATCTTCTCGAACTTGTTTTTTGAATCCTCCAAAGTTAAATTGTAATTTTTTTTTATAGTGAGAAGGCTCTACTTATGTAACAAAAAGCACATACTCCTTTAGTATTTTGAAAATGGAACTCAAATGGTTGATCATTATGTTATTTATACATGAGAGACGAAAATAGATATAATTTCTTGTTTTGCGTCTCGACCATTGGGCGTTGGATAAGTTGTCCGGTATAGCTTGCTATTTAGAATCTAAGCCACTATAGTGTTTAACATCCACTATCTAGAGATATCTAGGCAATTTATGAGCACAAAAACAGCGTCAAGTTGGCACACATTCGTAGTAATTTATGGGGTAGTTCTGTCGTGTATGGTAGTTCTCCCGTTTTTGTGAGTTGGACGACTTGAATACCCATTCGACCCTTTTCCCGAATTGTCTGCCACTTTTTAGTTGCCAGGTAAGTGTGTAATTTTCCAATAGGAATAAATTTCAACACCATCACCAACCTATAATGATGCTATTTTTTTGGTTGATAAATCATCATAAGTCGACTAATTTATGTACTCAAGTAAAGGTAAGTATGGGGTAAAATTACGTCGTGCTTTTTCCGGTGAACACCTATACTAACATAGGCATTAGTACCCAAAACATAAGTTTAAATGCTTACAAATTTTTTCGAGTATTTGCAATGTTGGGTTCATGGTCCTTGCCCAAAGAGTTATCTTACATGCCATCTACGGAAGTTGAACTCACAACTACATGGATGAAGGCATGTATGTGCTTTTACCATTAATATATGTATATACAGTACACCGTCATCATTTCAACTTAAATTCCACGTCTAATTAGTTTAAATAGTGTTATGTATCTCAAATTTTTGAGGTTTTCGGTTTACGAATTATTATTCCCGCGACTCATATACATGTGAACGTCTGTTACCCATCCTGCATTTTCTCTTTATTAATTCTTAAAATACCGCGAATGCGGACAATCCAAAACTAACCCTCTCACATAACTTTCAATCGTGAGGCCCAAAAGTGGACCCAATGCTAACTTTAAGAACGGCGGAGCCCACCCTATGTGAGAGGGTTGTTTATGTGTTGTTTTAGGGGGCGGTATGTATAGGACTATTGTTTTCTCTTGAATCAATATGTAAAGAAATATAGTGAACCATTCATTCCATCTAAAAAACATGTAAAAACAACAAAACAACACACATAAGCAACTTGCAGTAGTTCTTTCATGTTCAACGTCATAGAGATGGTATAGAAATTGAAACTAGAAAATCAATTTCTTAACCAAATACACTCAATATGTAAAGAAATATAGTGCACCATCATTCCATATAAAAAACATGTAAAAACAACAAAACAACACACATAAGCAATTTGCAGTAGTTCTTTCATGTTCAACGTCATAGAGATGGTATAGAAATTGAAACTACAAAATCAAATTCTTAACCAAATACACTCATTTCGCAGTATCCCTATAAATTAATATTAAAAACATACACTTCTCAATCATAATCAAGTTTTATTAAATATAGTATTTTCAAACAAATTATTTATATGAGTTTTCTTAAATATTTAGTTAATTTTGGAAGTTTTGGATTTATTTCTTGATATAGGTTCTTGGGTAACCATATATGGTGAATTTCTTTTTTCTACATCCGCTCCTTTGTTATGTAATACGTCCGCAGACATGTCATCCATATAGACCGATTCTAAATTAATTCCCAAGCTGTTAAGAATCGGTTTATAGTGACATCAGCATAAGATGATTCTTATTTAAATTTAGAATCGGTTTATAGTTCATGCCATACAAAACGATTATGTGTAGCAATGACATGGTTTATTGGAAATGCATACAAAATTTTAACACATTTAATTCTTCATACACCATTAAGAAGAAATCCATAAGATTTTTACGTGACTACCCAAAAGTGCAGGCCTTGAATAAACTTATAAGTGAGATGTGGTTCTCAAACTTTGCTACCTCTGAAATAATTGAACAGTAACACATTTTTAGAGTACACATTGCATGAAAAGTAAACATGTAACAGTAAATAATTGGTTCTGACTGTCACATCTGAAGTGATATCACTGACATAAAAATGAAGAAAACTTAACAAACAAAACCATATTTTAAACTTTCAAATGCAAATACTAACATAGGAAGTTGCAATTGCATCTATTTGATATTAATGATCAATTTGTATTTGTTAGCAAGATAACTGGAGGTAAGACTGGAATTTGTTTATATATAAATTCTTTTGACGTACCTAGATATACAATACGCCTCATTTCCATCGTAAGCCTCTCTTTTCGCTAGATCACTCATAACCTGCCAAGCTTTTCAAGGTATAGGTTGGAAAACTTACATCAATTACCTTGTCAACGAAAATGTTGTGTCCTTGAATTCAAAATTCAACTTCCTCGTGTCAGCCAATGCGATGAAGTTTCCATCTTATCCTTTATCGTGTCCTTCAAGAGGCAGCTTGTTATCTACTTATAAGAACCGCCCTCAACACGAAAGAGAAGACGGTTCTTATAAGTTATCAACTGACTGTCCAAATTGATAAGGACTGCAAGCATTCCATGGAATGAGTTTTTTGATTTTATATGCGAAAGGAAAAACCTTTTCACGAAATTTATTCATTCATATGATCGAGGAAACCACGTCTCAATTGGGATAAAGACTACCCCATGAATCAAAACAAACCTGAATCAAACAGATCAAAGAAAAACAATATCAATTTCCATGTCTAATGAAAAAAAGAAACTTAATGAACATACTGCCTTAAAAACTTTAATAGTGTAAGACTGCAAATCAATTTGAGTTACCACACCAATAAATGAAGCCATGTACCTGATAATAGTAACAATTTATACTATTATCTGTGTTGAAATCTATAATAAGCATCAAAATCAACAGAATTATCGCCCCATCAGGTTGGAGTCTACCATTGTGCATGTGGGATTCGAACCCATATCTACATAGCTGACAACCATGTGCTCTACCAGTTGAGCTAAGACAAAAATTTGATTTCGTACTAATCAAAAAAATAAAATAATATAAGCTTAAGGTTGTACCTTTCCTACCAATCCAATTTTTTCGAGGTAGTACGCAAAATCAAGAATTTTTTCCAAACCTCATCTTTTGAACCTATTATTGAGATTAGATCAAGAAAAATAGACTTCTAAGCATCCTACTACGTGCTAAGGGGACCAATAGCCACTTTATGGGAGTATTAAGATAGAGAAGAGCTTCTTCAACAATGCACAAACTTGAGATACACACAAACCAATCTAATACCAAATTTTGTACATAGAGTTTAAAATACGCAATGTAAAACAACAAAAAATATGTGGATTTTCAGTCATCAAGAAAAGATTGTTCTTCATAAGGACATTGTTCAGGATTATCGCATTAGATGTCCACTCACACATACAAATATATCATATTTGAGTGAGTTTTATGTAATATGCTCCATAAATCTCTGAATCAGGAAAGCGTATATCATGATATAATCAGAAGTAGGTTTTAGGCTCTGAGATCATATGGAATGTCTTACTATTGCAACATTTAAAACCTAAGTATGGAGCAGGTGAGAATGTTTTACCAATTCATCCATCTTCACAGTCTATTGGTCGCATGCATTCTTAGATATATACCATATGCACCTGTACTCTGCGGGCTCCACTCTTAAATTTAGGTGTACCATAAACTCCAACCCCATTAATCAATTCACTTGCTTCTTAAAATGAAGTACATCATGCAGTAAGATACATACCCATAACACCAAAGAAAGATAACATTAATAAACACATAACAACATAATATAAAAACAAACATTTTTAGAACAGACAGAACAATAGTTACAACTTCAAATCCCCAACCTTTCTTTCATGCATATTTCTCATTTCTATTATAACTCTAGATAATTAGATCACCGACAATAAGCAAGATGGTAACCCAATCAGGTTTAGAAACATACATTCTGAAAATATTCATAGCAAATAAATATGCATGTTCACCTTCAGTCCCTGTATCATATCATAATAATCATAACTCAAAGAGAGAAATTATCGGTGATTCTACAAAAACTTAACGATAAAGCATTAAATTGCACCCTTCAACTTTGCCCGATGAAACCACTCCAGCAGGATGCCCCGAATGAAGATATCCAGACTTTGTAGCTAAGTTTTCATATATCAAGATAGGGTTGGGGTTTGAAATTCCCACATTTTTTAGTTACCTGGTCTCAATTACAATCCCTTTCTTCTGCATCATCCTTAGGCAGCATTGAGTAAAGCAAGAGTATATGAAGTCTCTTCTCATCTTCTAATGCCTCACTAAACTCTACATTTGGCAAATCAATATTAAATATGCCTCACTAAACTCTGCAACTCTGCATTTTCCATGTCAAAAAAATATTTGGTTTTATAAATTCCATCAATCAGTTTCAAACCAGCAATCTCCGACAAATACGACTAAGACACTCAGTGGCGGAGCAAGAGATTAAAATCAAGGGGGTTTAAAAAAAATTATAAATATGTTAGACTGATTGGGATAAATACCAAGCACAGGGTGGGCTAAATGCAGAAAATAGAATGAGTTTTGAAGGGTTTTCATGTGATTATTAGAATTTTGGGGATAGAGCCAGGGTTAGTAAACCCTTGGCTCCGCCCCTGCAACACACAACAAACAAAAACAGCTGCACAATTCAAGGATCCTCCTTAGGCTAAGTCCTATGGGCTAGATATCTAGCTGCTAGATTGGCCATCCATGTCAGCATGGGCAACCTCCTAAGTCCTATGGGATGATGAATCTAGCAACGAAACGCAGAATGAAACAGCGCTGAGCGCTGAATGGTAATGCGCAAAACCCGGACGCTGAACCAAACAACATTAAAGAATTTCATTATTTTCATTTCCATCTTCTCTCTCCCCCCATATCCTATCACACCCTAACACGTCACTCTCTCTCTCCACCACACTCTCTCCCACGTGCTCTCTTTTCCTTTCAATTCCAAATATATAAATATCCAACCAAAAAGGAAAAACTCTCTCCATCACATCCTCTCTCTCTCTCCATCACATCCCCCTCTCTCTCTCTCCATCATAATTCCATAACTAAAAGAAATGAAAACATCAAGCGTTGAATGGTTCAGCGTTGGGATAACTTTTTGAGCGCTGGATTGTTCAGCGTTTCAATCTCGCTGATAGTTGAATTGCGAGCAAATGCTAGGAGAGAGAAGTATACAGAAGTAGTGTTAATTTTTTTTCCCACACTTTTTTCTTGATTTTCAACACTTTTTGGCCAATCTAGCCGTTCAATCTAGCCCAGGGGTTATCCTTAGACAGTTGATAAACGACTACCTTTTATTGGCCCTCGAACCACATAGCTTTTGAAGCTCCTTATAATCTTGGGAGTAATCTTCCGGGAAGCCTTCAGGCTAATTTAAATTTACATGAAACAATCCAACGGTATTCGAACCTTAATTAGAAATCTATTTGACCATAATACACAAACACAACAAAATCAAATGATAATTTACCATAAAGATAGAATGGTGTTTTTGTACGATAAATGACTCATGCCACCTAGGCCACGTGCATATAAATGAATCTTTATAATTAATTATTCAACCCTCGATGTAGAAAAGTTCTCTCAATTTTATTTGACACATTTCCGAAACACTTATAAAGCACCGGTGAAATCCTTAGCAAAATTACCTTTAGTATGTTCCCTAGTTCTCTAGATACTTGACTTTATCTTCATTTGTTCCATGATACTAATCCTGCAATGAGTAAAAATAATTAGAAACCTAAGAAATTATGAGACATAACGTTGAATCTATTAGAAATAATGAAGAGATGATAAAACAAAAACATATACATGTAGATTAATAAACGATTAAAGAAAACCAAAACAATTTCTTAGTTTTTGACATAGTCAAAATGCTTTGAGTGTTAGTTCTCCAAAGAAACCTCCAGTTTCTCAATGTAAATAACCACGGATGTGGCTGGTTAGTCTGCTAACAAACAAATGGAAAATCTTAACTAAAATCTAGGAATTTTCTAATATCATTTCCAATAATGTTCTAAAAGTTTTAAAGCTAAAACTAAAGCAGATGCTGGAAATGTGAGCTTAAGGGGGATCCATTGCTAACCGATAAAGCAATCGTATCCTAATCCAGTGCTTTCTCATGTAACCAATACCTAGATCTTTCTAGGGTCTCGGGCGTTAAATATATAAGTTATATCCATCATCAAGGTAACCCATAAAGCATATACATGAACAATGTATGTTGTGAGCTGAGCTTTTAGGCATCAATTATTCCGATCAAATTCGAAGTAAATAATAAAACAAATCAACAAAGTAACAAACACTTGGCAATCCTCAATGGCAGTCAATTCATAAAACTCTTAGCAATCCTGTTTCTATTTCATCTAATCTTGATAAACAAAAACATCTAATATGGATAAACAAAAACAAATACAGTACTTCAAATATTTCAGCGTTAAGTCCGCAAATAGTAAAATGAGAACTTCGATACAAACCCTATAAAATTAATAAACGAAAGAAAATAAACCCTGATTAGTCGATGTTGCACTAAGCCTAAAAATCAATAAGTCCAACTACGATACAGATTAATAAGCGAAAGAAAACGAACCGTGAATAATTAAGACCGATTGTTGATCTTTCCATCAGTATTGTCACCATGACCTAAACGACCTACGGAAATTATTTGAAGCTAAGAACGCCACCATCAACATCTATCACTGTAAACATCATGAATTTAATTAAATCAGTTTGAATACCAACTGGCCCGGAGCACTAAATCAATAAGGAAAGCACCCCGAAGACACCTCCATCAAATGTAGTAGTGTAGGGAACTTTCAGTTACTTGGTGCAATCAATACTATGAGCTAGGATGCTATTTAGCATTGCACGAAGCTAAATATCTAACATGCTTATAGCATTAGTTACATTTCTTTTGTTAAAATTCACCATTATGTATAGTTAACTTTCCATACAGCTTCTCAGTTAACATCTAATATTTACTGTAACGATGAATTTCATATTTAACAGGATAAAAGAAAGAAAGATAACAAATCGACACCCTTTTAGCAGCTGCTGCCCTGTCTTGCATTCCAGCATCAACAACATACCTGGATCCAGGAACAAATGTTACGAAATTTTCTAAATTATGAGCCTAAGAAAGAAGCTATGATGCAACAATTGAAGAAAACTATGAAGATGATTTTCATTGTCTTTTCTGAGACAGTAAATTATGATACCTAATACGTGAGTGTTGTTCGGAGCGAGCCCCAGGAACCATATGTGACACGAATATTTACTCACTTGGTACAGATGTCTCTCTGGCTCTTTTCTCTGTTGCTTTCATAGTTCAATGACATTTGGTATCTCCACACCAATAGGACTGCTAAAGAAAGAAAAAGCTTATGAGTACGCATTATCTAGCACACACTATTACGACCCATAATATGCAGAAGGAAACAATTACCTTGACACACTGTCACCACCAATAGATACAATGTCGTCGTCTAAATCTCCCCATCGCTTGAACCTGTCAACAGGCTCTTCCTCAAAATTACATCACCATCAAAAAAATGAACCAATAAAAAGACCACTGAGTTAAATTGTCAACCTTCCCATGGAGAAAATGTATCTGTTTTCATGTTCTTCATAATGAAAACAATGAGCAGTTACCTTGAACGCGTGACCTTTAAACATGTCTAATGATCTTCCAAATAACCAGAGTCGGAATGATTAAGATTAAACAGAAAATAGAAAATCGGATGTAAATAACTAATAGAGAAATTTAGTCTAAGCATCTTTTCCATAATCTGATGTACCTCAAACTAAAAAGATGTTGTAAAAATTCAATGCAAGAGAGCTGAAAATTAAAAATACATAGATAAGTCATGAGAATAATATATACAAAACAGGATATAGAAGAACAGGATCTCCAACCACATCTGCAAAAAAAAAAAAAAAAAAAAAACAAATTATATTGATACCAACAAAAAGGAAAACCACTGAGAGCTTCAGGAAATTGATTTACAGCTAAATAGTAGTGTTGGTTGTCATCCATGTCCTGTTATACAAAAATTAAAATTATACACACAATAATATAGATAGGCTATGAAGAAATAGATGTCTGAAGTAGAAAAAAACAAACATGACCTTGTTCATGTTATGCACACCGTAAAACAACCTTTCTCTTGCGAAACTCGTGAATCCTCCTCTTTATCCATCTAATGTATATACACAAAAATATTAATTATAATTTAATGTCTTGTAGAGAAGACGATTTACAGCAATGGGGAAAAATATTACACAAACATGAATCGAAATACAAAATAAACTAACATCTATACCGCCTTTGACTAAACAGAGAAAACAAAAAAAAATACACCAAATTATAAGAGATACAAAAAGAAAACAAATCATTATCACCCAATCAAAACAAATAAATCATTATCACCCAATCTTTCAATGCTTCTCCAAACTTATTAGTCAAACGATTAGTATTATATAAGAATTAAACCCTAACCAAAAAAGTAAGAAAACCAAAAATAAAACAAAGAAAAGAGTTGGGAAAAGTTACAGACAGGAGGACGGATTTTACCTGATACAGTCTTAATCCACCAGAGGACGGAAGGATCTCCAACCGCATTATCTGAGAAGCAGCGGCAAAGAAAACCAAAGAGAAAGAAGGGGAACATTTGTGGCAGCCAAAAAAGTTGGGTTTTGGTTTTGTGCAAACTTATATACCGCTGAAGAAAAGAAGCTGGGACGTCCGATTGTCACAGCATTAACCATACGCGCGTTAGATGTGTCCTAACCGCATCTGATTCAAGTAAAAAAGTTTACTTGAATATACCGAACATTAAGTATTTACATTAGCTTAGAAATCTTTAGATATGTTTCTCAAAATAGATGTAATAAGAATCGTAATTAACCAAGTTACAATTTAGGATCCATCCCTAATATAATTTTTCCTAAATTATAGTATTAGTTAAAAAACAAAGTTAGTTCCTTTAATATCTTTTCTTTAGTATGCAATCTTTTACTTAAATATTTTTTCTAAAATAACTTAATAAACAAATTTATGCCGTGGATATTCCTATTTTTTTTTAACTATTTTTTTCCATATTTTTGGTCTTAAAAATTTATTTCAGTAAATTAGTTGGTGCAAATCCAACTGTCCCGATTTTATTTAAATTATGTAAACATGGTGCAAGAATATTGTATGACATCGTCCAATTTGGAGCATCAGATCGAATCAATTCGATCTAAAATTAACGGCCACGAAATGTAGGGGGCTAACTTTGATTTCAGTCAATCAGGAGCGAGGGTTCTGTTGACCGGCCAATGGGAGGGGAGGTTAGCGCAACTCTCGACGTGGTGTGAGAGATGTGATTGGGTGTTTAGGTTGTTGATTTAAAAATTAGAAAAAAAAAACAGAAAGTTGTTTTCGATATCGTATCTCTCCATCTTTTTTTTTTCTTTCCTTCTTCTTCTTCCATTCCGTTTATGTAACTTCCATGAAAAATCAAAGTTCATAGAATTTGATCACAACAAACAAAAAACTTGAAAAGAAAAAAAAATGGTTATGATACTGATAATTATTGGGTTTATTGTTCCACTTGTTTCATTTTCTAGAGATATAATAAGGTCACTCTGTTTCCTTCATTTTTTCGTCACTTTGTTTCCTTCATTTTTTCCAATTAAAAATTTGGTTTAGAGCCAAACTGAAAAACCATTATAACTAAAATCATCTAGCCAACAATTAAAATCTATAATCAAAGTCTTGGAAACAGTTTCAGTGATGTTAGTAAGCTTATGATTCCGCTGGTCAAAATTTCATGGTTCTAGAACTAAAATCAACTTACCTCTTCCATCTTCACCTGTTAAGAAATTTTCGTTCATAACATCCATATTTATCAAACCCAAGTTCCAAATCTAAGAGTAACCAATCGATCAATTTTCTTATAGCTAATATCAACAATTTTCTTTAGACGTTTCATCAATCAATTTCCTTGCAATTTCCAAATTGACAACTCCCATATCTTAACAATGCAGTTTTGGGCCATTTTTGAAACCTCTTTTCAATCATTGAAAATAGATAGTCCATGAAAGCACTTTTATATACGAACTAATATGAAACAACTTACCCACATAATCAAAGGAATCACAGCTCACATACATATGACCAACCCATTTTATACAAAATCATAAAATTCGTACCCATAAATAATAATCTGTGAAGGTACTTGGGTGAAACCAGAAAAATCGGTGAAATATTGTTTATACACAGACGTGACTTTGATGGGTAAAAGCGCTAATATGGTATTCTAGACTAGATGAAGTAGGAAGATTACAATATTTGAATCAGGATCCCCAACTTGTTATTTTACAAAGCTGGGAGCAGAGAGAGAAAAAGAAAAGATAGAGATCGCATTAATAAAAAGTTATATTTGTGGTTTCCCGTATATATTTATTGAGATATATTTTTTAAAATAATAATAAATTAAATTTTCAAAGATTAGTTAACGGTCCAAGAATTTAGGCGAATAAGGAGAGGAGGAAAGTGCACCCCGGTTAAAGCCAGGGTGCACAAAGTCGGACTCAATCTATCCAGTGGGATGTTAACAAATAACCTCTTTATTCATTAGAATTAATAGTCACTACATTCGCCTTAAAGATACCTTTATTGAGGTGACGCTTTACCAAGTATACACCATTCTTGAGATGACAAAATTATTTGACACAAATGTCAACTAGAAACCATTATTCACATACTTTCACACCCTCTCTCTTCTTCATCTTCTCTCTCTCAAAGGTGATTTCCGACGACCAAAACCCAAACTCCGGCAACCTCTAACTGCTCAGATCTATTCCTTTTGGAGTGGATCTGAGCAGTACCCACCTTTTCCTTTTAGTTTTAGCAAGTTATTTCATAGATTAGCTAGGTTTTTAATGTTTTTTAGGTTTAGTTTTGGGATCTATTCCCCCGGCGGCAAGTTGTCTCCATCTTCATGGTGGTTCTTTCTATGCTTTTATAGCATCTTCTATCGACTTTCATGGTCGTTCTTTGTTAATGTTCATAGGTTTCAAGATCATCGTTGACGAACTCCGTGGTAGGAATCTTCATCGGTATATTCAAGACTCAAAGCAAATCACTCCTATTTTGGAGTATCTCTTTCTTAAGAAGAAGAAAATCAACAAAAATGGTGGACTTGTGATCCGAAAACCATTTCTCCTCCGATTCAATCGGTTCTTACATACATTTTTCTAGTCTTTTTCCGGTGTTCTTTCTCTTTTCTTGCTAGAATACTTGGTTATGTACTAGTATTGTATGGTGTTTCTCTATTACTTTATCTTGATGTCTTGAAACTCTTTGTAAACTTAACATTGAATTATTAACGAAGAGTTGATCTTTTATCAAAAAAAAAAAAAAAAAAACCATTATTCACAAAAAAATATTACCGGAAATCATATTCTTCTTAATGTCTGGCACATGTAGAACATTTGTAAGGGTGGGTTTCTTGCCCGAAGTAAAATTCAGTATTACGGTACCCATCCCTTTAACCACTGCAGTTGCAGTGTTTCCCATAAATAAGGGATCTGCGTTTTTAGTCTCCTTATAAGATGCGAACAAACTTCGATCGGAATAAACATGCTTGGATTCCCCGGTATCGACCAACCATTCGTTGGTATTATTAATCAAGTTTACTTCTGAAACAACAAAGACCTTAAATGTGGGAAAATTGAGACATACCTTTGAGTCTGTATATCCACGAGTATTGCCACCATGTTTAGTTCAGATTCATTTTCACTCCTAGACGCTTTGGGTTTTTTTTTCCCTTTTATTGTTTGATCTACAATCTTTCGCATAATGGCCTTTCTTACAACAAGCATAACATTCGCCATCAATCTTCTTTTTATTTTCTTTACCTTTGTCTTTGTTTCCTCCCCGATTCTTTCGTTTTCTTGTTACTGGTTCCATCTTCCACCATATTGACTTTGTTATCGTCAATAATTTTCTCATTTTTCTTTTCAGCAATACTGATTCTTCCTCAACTTGCATCCTGAATATCAAGCTCTCCAAGTTCATTTCCTTGGTTATTTGTTTGAGATAATTATTGAACTCCTTCCAAGAAGGGGGCAATTTCTCAATTAAGGCGACTACTTGAAAGGATTCGCTTAGAGTCATGTTCTTGGCTTTTAATTCATGAAGTATGATATGAAATTATTGAACTTGCGTCATAACAGACTTGTTGTCCATCATCTTGAAGTCCATGAATCGAGCAACTATGAATTTCTTCACTCCCGCCGATTCACTCTTATATTTCTTCTCTAACGACTCTCATACTTCCTTCGTTGTATTCAGATGATAATAAACATTGTATAGGGAATCTTCTAGGAAATTCAAAATACAATTCTTGCAAATAAAATGCAACCGGTCTTGTGTTTCTGAGACTTGAAGAGCATCACCATCCTTCGTTATTGGAGGATTTTCGATGAGATATAGAGCCAAGCCTAATGTTGTCAAGTATAAGAGCATCTTTGATTGCCACATTTTGAAATCAAAACCATTAAATTTTTCGGGATTTTCAGTACGGGAATGAGAAGAAGTAACTGGATAACTGCCTTAGAGGAACCAGCATCATTGGTCAAACCATTGTTAGAACCATTGGGATGGCTGGTGATGTTCCCACCATTGGTGTTGCTTCCGTTCGTCATCGTTTACTATAATAAGCAATGGAAACGATAATTAACAACCAAAGGTCATACAGAACCATATCACTGTATGTAACAACCATAAAGATCAATGGATGTATAATACTAACACACAAAGATTGTAACATATAAACAACCAAGATTGTGAAGCAATTTTCACCCAACCAGCGATTCTGACTAATAATCCAAAATTGTATCACAACTTAACAATTAGAAATGGTTTAAAGTAATAGCATTCATACTTCCAGAGAGTCTGATAGGAAATCAATGGATAGTCCAAAGACAACAAACTCGAATACAACTCAAATACTTAAATAGAAAGGTTAAGTTTTCAGATTGTTGGAAATTCTGAGTTATAAACCATGCAATCGATGTTTCCATTGACCATATTTAATACCCATGTATTCATTGTACTTAATTGCATAAGTTATGTTTGCGACATATTCACAAACACCTTGGTTGCAACCCATTTTGAACATACTTTTGTGAAAAACAGATAACAGTAAAATTCTCTAACAATATAAAACGTGATGAAACAAGGCGAATATAGTAAAATAATAAATGAAGTGTATAGAGGCAACGTAATCCTCATTCTTGAAAACTTTAACTTCCCATCAACTAATGGTGCAAATGACGAATCTAGAAGTAAGTTTAGCCAAGATACAACTATACCAATCGATGTTAACTTTGCACAGGAATAACACCAATAAATCGAACGTATGAAGCAGCACCAAACTCTCTAGGAAGACTTTCAAATGCAGGTTTTATTTTTGTACAAATGACTGAATTTTTTATTTCTATTTTTTTCTATTTATTGAAGAACAATGGTTTTTATAACATTCCAAAAATCACGACGGTTGAGAAAAACGGTTTTAATTCATGCTATCTCAAGCTTGTTGTCAATGTTAGTTGATCAAAACTATATCTTGATTTCTAGTCTACAAAGTCAAGTCTCGGACTAGGTATAAAAGTTGGTAGTTGAGTATCAGACATCACCCTCGAAGACTGAACATAGACGAAGACATTTGGAAAACTTCATCAACAAGGTATGTGAATACCGAACCATTTTATATACGTACTCACAAGATTTACCATTCTATCTATTTGACTATGTTGTATGCCTTCCAGTAGATTTGTTTCAAATAAGAAATGTCGAGTCAAACTTGTCCTGTTAAACATCTCGAAAGATGATTCAAGCATTGGATGTTCAAATTTCATTAATAATATTAGTTCGAAACAATTTATTGTTCAAGAATTAATTTCGTGCATCATTTTAAAATTGCCCAAGCAATGATTTTATCATTTGGGAATATTTTAAACATTAAAATAGAGAAATTCAGAACTTCTGTTAGTTCGATTCAGGATAAGTTGGCGAACCATCTTGCAAACCATAGGTGTTTGAGTTTCTGGAATATAGGAAGGTTGGCGAACCAGTTCGCAAAACGCAAGTTCAGAACGGGACAGTTCACGAATCGTGGTGATCTGGATTTTTATGTATTGGTGAAAAAGGCTAACGGTTTGCGAACCCGGTTCATGAACTGTTGTCATCTGAGTTCTTGAGGCACAGTAAGGTTGGTGAACCCGGTTCACGGACCGCTGCACCCTGACTCGTGAACACTGCCTACACGGTTCACGAAAAGTTTCACCAACCGTCCCGGTAAAATTTAGCAGATGCTCAAAGACTTATAATTTAAATACGTCTAGCATTGTTATAACTCTCATAAACACATCTAAGACATCATTGATCACTAAAACACTTGTGCATGCGGATCATGATTAAATTCCATCAAATTGCTTATATATAGTTCATAAAGCATATTTGCCAGGACGCTCGTTATACATGGTTCCGTAACCAAATCACTGTGTATATTCTTCTATGCAAATTCAAGACAACTTCTCACATACTTACTTGAAACCCTAATTAGAGTTTCATCTAAACAGAGAAAGTGTTTTCTTGACACTCAAGTTATCTTAGCTTGAATTCTAAGCAACCCTTAGTCTTGAACATCTATAAATAGAGATGCTCTTTCAACTAGGAAATCAATTTTTGACACTTCTATGTCCTAGCTAGTTGATAGCTAGAGTCGTCCTCTATTGACCCAGGTTTCCTCTGAGAAACATAACTAGGTTACGACTTAAAGACTTCACTTAGGGATTGTTGAAGGCAGGTCGGACTATCTTTATCTTGATAGTTTGTGAATCATGATCTTGTTTTTTTTTCTTCTTCTGTTATCGAGGTTTTCATAATCTCTCTCAGGCAAGATAGATAGAAATCACAAAGTTCTCTTTGTCTCAGACTTTGTGATTCCTCAAGATAGATATCTGAAAATTATTCTTAATTGATTAGTATACGATTGTACTTGAGAGGTGGTTAATAATCCAGACTTCTCAGCTAACTGAGTATAAGTGTTCCGGATTTGTGAGGTTTGCTAGTTTTGTCTATTGCAAACATATTTCCAAGTCTTGATCTTTGATCTAAATGGAAATCAAATAGGCTTACATGTTAAAGGCAGATTGGTATCAAAAGTCTTCACTTAGGTTGAAGCAAATCTTTGCATGTAAAGGACGTCAGCTGAGGGAATCAATTTCGTAGAGACTTGCGAGGTTCAAGAGACGTAAGGAGCGCGGTTGTAACTTAATCGCTTGGAGGGTAGATTCGGTCTCAACTACATTCCAGTCTGAAGTCTGATAGTAGGCTAGTGTATCTACCAGCTTCATACAGATTGGTGTTTAAATCTAGACGAGGTCCCGAGGTTTTTCTGCTATTGCGGTTCCTCGGTAACAACATTTCTGGTGTCTTGTGTTTTTCCTTTTTCGCATTATATTGTTTATCTTTATAATATAATTTACTTAAGTAACGTATTCAATCTTAGTATATACGTCCATATAATTATGATCAATTACAAGACTCGTTTCTTGTAGAATTCGTATCTTGAAAGTTGTATTAGGTTTTGTCCATATAGGTTGTCGAACGAAAAAGTTTGTAGTATACTTGGTATCCTCTCATTTTCATATATATCTTGTGGGAACAAACTCAATATCTATTCACCTCTCGGAATGGATTTGGGACTCCATCCAAACCCGTATGTTTTACATTATGGTGGGTTTTTATCTCCTCTACTAGAGAAGTTTATCTCGGCTTCAATGGTCGTTCTTGGTTACTATGGGTTTTAAGATCACTTGAGAGGCTTTCCAACGACGGGATTTTTATTATTTTTGTATCTGGTAATGAAATCTTCATGGGATCTTCATCTTTGGATTATCTAGAGATGAAATCCTCATCGGAATCTTTATCGCTGGTATTCTTGACGACAGAATCTTCATCACAACCTTTAAGAGATTTGAGCAAATCAATCCAATTTTTTGGAGCATTTCTTTGTATAGAAGAAAAATAATCAAAATTGTTGGAATGTAATTCCGCGAAAGATCATTATAACACCTATTTGATCGATTCTTATTCATGCTTATATTCGTCATGTTCCATGAATCCTTCTCTTTCTTGTCGTACTTCTCGGTGCTATACTTTATGGCATGTTCTTGTTTCTTTGTACTTTCTAATTTTCCTTTTTAAACCCAACGTGACCTTGAATTTTCATTAATAAAAAGCTTCTTTTGAAGGAATAAGATTAATATATTAAAATAAACTTCAATAGTGAATATACACAGTATATGAAATTATTATCGAACGAAAGACTTCCAACTGAAAATGACTTGATTAGCTAGACTGCTAGAGCATTACCAAAAACATCCAAGTTAGAACACCATAACATAATGGTTGGCTTAATCTAGCTATATGATTTCTTATCTATATTTGGATCTACCTCGAAAATAATCATGGTCCAACGGATAACAAAGGGCAAGATTTGTGAAATCTCTCAATCTTGCCCTTACGCTTATTCTGACGTCAAGCTTAGAAATATGGCTGGAAAGAATTATAAATCACCCGTCTGACTTTAAAGGCCCTTAAAAATAGTTCCAAGTCATCCTGGTAAATCTTATTGCGGGAAAACAAATTTTCTATGCTGAAAACCGCAGACGTTGCAAAGGGATAGAGTTGTAACTTGCAGCCAACAACAGAAAAGTAACCTTACAAGGGATGAATTTTGAAGATTAACCCGTCATTTGAATAATATGGGGTAAAATTTTCATTTATTTGAGATGTCTTTTAGTCTCCAATGTAGTTCTTACGAATTGTATCGAACACCAATCACGGGTTTGTTGGCACCTCAGGGTCCTTATACCGACAAATAAAATGTGTATAACGATTATATTTTCAACTGAAAATAGAACATTATTCTCAAATGACTTTGATCCTCTCTCTTTTTCAATATATGCTGCCCTTTCAAAGAGAGGAAGAGAAAGTTAGCCAAGCGAAGTAAAGCCAACATGGGTTGCCTTTTTCATCGCATTAAAAACTTACAGCCCGTTCGTTTCAAGGAATTGTATTCCTTGGAATCCAATTCCTAGGGAATGCGTCCAATCCCTTGAACCGAACGGGGCAAATGAACTCTATGTAATTGGGAATTATAATTCCTAGGAATCCAATTCCCTCCAAAATGATAGATTTCCATTGCATTGGTCCAATGATGCAATGGAATTGGATTCTGGGTAAAAACAAAGGTAATTGAATTACCTCAATCGAACATAAATTTTTTGGATTGAATCAAATTTCTTGAAATCCAAATCCAAGAGTTGGATTACCCCATAAATTGAATTCCCGAGATTCTAATTCTCCCAACCGAACGAGCTGTTAGCACTAAGCAACAAAAGAAAAAAGGGAAATTTTATACTAAATCACATTATCTTTGAGAAATAAAAGTTAAACTTCCTAGTTGGGATTATAAACAATTACAACCTCCGTCCTAATATATAGGCTGAGAAGTGGGTTTCTCTTAAAATAAGAAAAACTTTGATTTCATACATATACATCATCTTTCTTGTTTTGCCCTTTGTATTACCTCCAACATTAGAAACATTAACTTAATTATTGTGATAACTACCTATAATAAATAAGGGTAATATATGGAAAACCCATCTTGGAATCGAGAATCCGCCTATCTAATGGGACTACAAATTTTCAAAACTCCGCCTATATAATAGGGACGGAGGGAGTAACTTTTTAGATAATATAATAATTATCTTAACATGAGTAATAGTATCTTTTAAGTTTTAACTTAATCAAAAATTGTTCTTATTATAGTATACTAGTAAGGCCACATGTGCGATGCACATGCTTGAATTGGATTCTTTTAACAACACCAAATTTGATAATAATGGAGAAAAAAAATCTTAAAATAAAAATTTAATATCCTTGTTTGTACTCATTACATAGATAATTTAAAAGAGCTTTCAAATATATCAATTTTGCAAAAATCCGATATGTATTTTTAAAGATATTTAAGTTTTAATTTTTTTGATCTATTTTTAAAACAATGGCATTCCTGTAAATATACAAATATTAACTTAGTTAATGGGGGTATTATTGTCATGTGAAAAAGCTTCACCAAAAAAAGGCTTCACCAAAAAGGGGTCTTTTCTTTATTATAGTAAGATATACAAATATTAACTTAGTTAATGGGGGTATTATTGTCATGTGAAAAAGCTTCACCAAAAGAAGGCTTCACCAAAAAGGGGTCTTTTCTTTATTATAGTATAAGATAAGATGATTTGGAGATGATTGACACTTGTCAAAATCATTAGATATTCTAATCCAAGTTTAGGCCTAACATTTTTTGTTTAATTCTTAATTTAAATCCATCCCGGTCATTTCATAACAAAAGATCGAATATCGATTGATCCTATGTATCGCGTTCACGTGGGCTTACCCAATCAAGTTATTCAATTTTTAGCAAGTTTTAGAAACACTAAACCATTCTTCATTAGATAGAGATAATTAAGAACACGCAATTGGGGATATAAAAAAATAATTGGGGGATATTAATTACTATTCCCATCTTATTTCTCCCGCTAAGGGGTATTTTTTAGGGGCAAAAATACTAAATTACCCTTTCAGTTAATTAAAAACCTAGAAAATTTACTCTATCACCCTTACACCAAAATAAAAATCTAAATCAAAACCTAAAATCATTCCGAATATCCCACATTCCTTCTTTCTAACGACAGCCCTCATTCTCAGGAAAAAAATCTTCAAGTTCTCTTCGTCGATTGATATCAAATCGTACCGAAACTCAGCTAGAACCGAAATTGAAAGAAATACTTGAAATCAACAAATAATCATAGTCTAAGAATTCTCTTGATCATCATCAATATTTTATCAATCTCAAAACAAGCGGTTCCAAAACCCTATCTAGAATCACGAACTCTATATGGAAAGTTTCAGTTGAAGACCATGCCGTTATTGATTTAATGTTGAAGACCACAGGAAAAAGAATTTCCTATGAATGCCATGCCTAGGCAAAGATGTTCCATATTGTTCTGCAATTTCTTATCAATGCCGGCAGTGAGTAAGTAATAAAACGAAATTCTCTGTATTAAATTTTACAACTGTCGGCATTGTTTATGATGAACTCCCAAAGGGTTTTAGTTTGATATATATACAGACTTTACGGATACCATGTCGGCTACCTTTAACAATGCCAGTAGGGTTTTGGAATTACATGGTTGTGATCTTTCTACTTCTGTTGTTTAAGGATTGTTAAAGTTGCGGCATACCTTGGAGAAGACTATTTGTCATGATTCCACTGTAAATCTTGATTATGAGTTTGAGTTTTTGAATTCTACTATGCTTTTGAATGTTCTGATATTTTTATTTTTTTGGTTTTTGATTTTGTGAATTTTTGTAAGTGTAGGATGTGAATTTTTGTGATTTTGTTATTTTGTGAATTTGGTCGTAAACCTCTTTTTCACAGCATGTGAAGCTCGTGCTAAGATTCCATGATCACCACCACCAAAACCATTTTGTTCATCAGACTCTCTAAAGGAAGTGAACTCATGTTATAAAGAAGTACCAATGGATGATGGTGATGATGAGGTGTAGTGCTGGCTTTTTCTCTCGGGAAAATACAAGGAAACTTTGTAACGTTGTCGGGAAAGTAAGAGTTGAAAGATGGTTCAAGCCATAATGGTGCAACACTTCTGCCGTAGTTGGTGGTGGCAAGATATCCGAAGGTAACTTCGGTGATGGGCTTGGAATATATAGTGCAACACTTGCACATGCAAATGCTACTTAACTCCCGAATTGGGATCTCAGGTGGATTTTCGTTATAAGAAGTTGCGAGAGAAGAGGGAGACAAAGATTCTGAAAAGCTTCGCATCAAGGCTGAAGAATCGTGTCTCGGTATGTCCTAGCAACTAGAAATAATTGGATCTAAAATGTAGAACTCATCTGGTAGACCGACAAATGTAGCACTCATATGGTCTGGTACAATTGTTGGTACCTCATGCAGTGGAGTGGACACCTCGGTTGATCTCTTAATGTGTGTGACTGAACCCATGATTTTGGTTTGTTATTTTGTTCTTGTTCTTTTGTCGTGAACACAATATAGAACATCCTGTTAAAATTGTGAATTTTTACACTGCGTTTGAGAATGATGAACATCGTCAGATTGGGACATAATAAGTAGGCAATGGTTCTAATCATCTTTTGTCAGAAACTACAATTTTTCTTTTAAATTTTATTTTAAGAAAAAATCAGAGGCAAACCACAATCCTAATATCATTCTTTCTCTTGTAAACTTATTCTAATGGTTGTTTGAGTTAGTTGGATCCCGATGATCTCTCATTCTCTCGAATTCTCATTATTTAATCTTTTCAAAAAGATATAATTTCTCTTTTTGTTTCGAGGCCCTACTCGAATATGGTGAAAGTTATTGCAAAATTTTGCTAGTACTTAAGTTACGGGTGTTTGGCATCCATTCGAAAATGTCAAACTTAGCCAAAGAAAATGGTCAATTTTGGTAAAATTAGTTGTTTCTAATCGATAGCCAAACAACTACTTCTTAAGTGGATTAAGCTCTTTGTGTGTGGTTCTTGGGACATTCTCTATACTTGACCGGCTTCTTTGTGTATGTGATATGGTCATCTATGGTAGTAGGAGATATAATGGCTCCATTTGAAGGAAGTTGATGAGGTGTTGTTGATGAAGGGATAATAATGTGGTTGTGTGAAGTAGGTTCATGATGAATCACGTGAGCAAAGTAATGAACATACATTGTATTCTCCTCCACCATCATAATTGCTGGTTATTGGGATTGGTATTTCTCCTTCATGACTAGAAAGATCCTATCCGGCATTGATTTGAAAATAAAAATAATACCCAGAACAATGCCTATGATACTCGACTAATTGACCACAATGCCGGGATTAGTAAAACCGGGTAAGGAAAAAAAAGAATTACGTAACAAAAATTACCGACATAGACCAAATAAAAACAACAAAACCGGCAACACATCCCTGGCATAGTCTTCAAACATATTTTATGCCTAAGATAAAAAACTATGATGGTGTTCATGCTAAAATCTATGATGTTAAGATTCCCGTAGCGAAAAACTGAGTCATTTATGCCGATATGGTAGATAGTTACGCCGGCATTGAAGATCGTAAAATAATTGTATATTGAAGATAGAAGATATTTGTACGTACGATACTAACCTTTTCCCTAGTTTCGTAAGTAATGGTTCGACCTTGTGGAAGTCTCATTTTCTCGGGAAATAACCTTCTTACCGTAATGACTTAAGACTATCAACATTGTTTTCTTCTCAGATTCGAGACTTCTTTTGTACTCTAACATGCTCCTTTTTTTGGGTGCAATATTCTAACATGCTCTAGGCTGGATACCAAGTTAATATCGTTGAAAATCCAACTCTTGTATCTTTTGTTCTAAGTTTTAAAATATCTGATTTGTGATCGAGTCCAAACAACTAGATATCTTACTCACGAGTTCTCAAATTAGAGTTGTGAACTAACTAGAACATCAAGTTCAGGAAATTGATGCACCTGCCGCCTGGAGAAAACAATAGGAGAGTTTCCTTATTATTGGGAACATAGAGTGGACTTATTGTACTTTTCATACCAAGTGTACAATGGATTTTGCTCATACCAAGGATTTTGGTTGGTGAAACAAGTGTTTTAGTTATGTTTTATACCATGAATCGGCATGGCTTAATGGATGAATACCATGTCGACCAAATACAACCGGCATGGTTTTCATGGATGAAGGCCACAAAATCAGTGAGTTTTGAGATGATTTTTTCTTTCCGGGAAGTTGAGATGATAATTTGAGATTGAAAGCACATTCACGATATCTTGTTGCCTATTTCGTGAAAGCACTAAAGCATTAGTTTCTTTATCAATATCAAAACTCTTGATTTTCTTTTCAATTTTGTCAAACTTCTTCTTCTTCGTTAACTGAATACCCTTACTCTTTCTATCAATAATCAAACTAACCCGGATGAATAAGTTTAATCTAATCTAGTTTAGGTACAAACCATATTAATTACTCTGATTTATTTATTTATAGCTAATTAAGTAAGGGCAAATACATGGATAAGGGGTGACTTTGAAATACTATTTAAATCCCTATTTTATCTTATTAGCATATCCCCCAATTAATTTTTATATCCCCCAATTAATTTTTATATCCCCCAATTGCGCGTTCATAATTAAGTACTCCCTCCGTACCACATATATAGGCGGAGGAACCAATTCTCTTAGATTAAGAAAAAAAAATTTGATTTCACAAATATCCATGTTTTTTCTTGTTTTGCCCTTGGTTATATTTCATATGTTAGAGACATAGTAAACTCAATTGTGATGATAACCAAACAACATAAATAAGGGTAAAATAGTTAAAAACCATCTTGGGATTGGCATTCCGCATATCTAATGGTACAAGGAAAAAGTAATATTCCGCCTATAAAATAAGTACGGAGAGAGTAGTACTAAAACATTATGTGCGTAATAATGCTTCTTAAACTATTAGCATTGACAGTTTAATAATAAAGCGTACTGAATTAGGCTTCTTAAAATATTAACAAAGTGGTTGCAAAGAGGCTAATTAAAGCCATACGTAGATGCACGCGGTGAGTCATGGTGTGTACGGATTGTTGGCCATTGGTCTAGACTGAAAAGCTTTTCAGTGAAAATGTGGTAAGACGTTTTGGTATCACCACTCAGCCACTACCTGATCAGGTGTGTTTCTGATGATTCTGGACTCGAAATACCAACCAATGGGTGAACTACTAATTTACTAGGATCAAGTTCCCATGGAGATTCATTCGAGTTCAAAATGCAACTTGTTTCTCTCTCTGGTTCTACTCTCGAAGTTGCATGACATCACACTTAAAGTAAATCATGAAAACATCAAGTTGTATGAATTTTAAAAACCCTTGTCTAGTTTAAAATTAGCAAATTAGTTAACCATATTACCATAGGTAAATTGTTCATATACAAAATTAGTTTGTGCGCTTTTTTTTTATTTACTAAAACTAAAACTAGTTATTTCCATCTCTAGAACTACCCGATTAAGAGATTAGCTAGAACTATTATCTAG
>JAJJWW010002954.1:0-196722 GCA_023531295.1 Papaver armeniacum
TTCTTATTACTAGTATGCAGAAACTCTATGTCCTCATAACTCTTTGGATGCTTGGGACGCTGGAACGCTTTGAAGTTGTGAGTTTTTAGTTTGATTTGCTCGAGGACTAGAAAAGTCTAAGTGTGGGGGAATTTGATAGGGTGTAGAATACATCCTATTTATTATCTATTGTTTATGCTTTCTTTGCTATTTTTCTTGTAAATTATGTATTTTACGCTTGTTTTGAGTTTTATAGCTACTATGGAGTCGCACGAACGAAAAGAAGAAGAAATCACCCAATTTGAGCAAAAGGGCAAAATTGTCATTTCATGGGCGATCACTATCTGGAGCCCAGTCAAGGTTAAGGGGCAACTCTTTTGGAAGGGACATTAAAGACAGCTCAGCTAGGATAAGGGGAAACCCATTCAAGTATTAAAAGCTCCGGCTTAGGCTCGTAGCACTGGGATGTCACTGTGCGGCCCATAATATTGCCCGGATCCAGACCCAGCTTTTATAACCCAACCCTAAATCGAGAAGATTACTTCTCAATCATTTTTTTGTGCGAAATCAAGAAATACGAAAGTTGTGTAGCAGACCATGGAACCGAAATTGGAAGGGAAGAAGAGCGAGAGATGATAGTAACAACAGTCGATAGAGAAGAACTCAGGGAAATCGAGCTCTTTCTTGAGCTGTTATTCAACACAGAGAGAGGCGCAACCCTGAAGAAATCGATGAAACTGTTTTGTGGATGTTAATGGTTGAAATTGCAGACACAGGGAATTAGGGTTTGATTCAAGATTGAATCTGGCAGCGAGAGATGATGGTGTTGTAAATGGAATTGTTGGTCGCTGTGATTGATGAAATCAAAGAAGAATTTGAGATGAATTTCTATATCTCAGAAGATGGAGTTTGAATGAAAAAAGGGGATCTGTGGGTTTCATTTGAAATCAAAAGCAGATGGAAGATTTGGTTCAAGGTGTTTTATTGAGAAGAAGAGTAGGTGAAGTTTGTATCTGTTGTTAGATGGGTTTTGATGGTGATTCGGTCTCTGCAATTGATATAATAAGGTGATGATGAATCTAATCGAGAAATTGAGTTGCATACAGTTTTGGTGTTGCCGGAATTGATGGTGGAATTGACGGATTCAAGAGGTACAGCGAGATAGAGAAGAAGAGGATGACGATTTGATGGGTATGAGGTTGAGCTGGAAGATTGGAATTGAGAAGAGACGATGATGTTAGTGTCAAGAAGAACTGAGTTGCTGCCATGGTTTTCTGTGAGTCGATGAACATTCCATGAAGCAGATAAAGAAGAAGAAGAGGTTCAGATCGAGAATTAAAGATGGGTTTTGATTTGGGAGAAGCCATAAATTAGTGGTTTGAGAAGAAATTGCAGATGAAGGTGGTTGAAGTAGCTGCTGTGGATAATGGGTTCGATCTGTAAGATGGGTTCGTGGCTCAGATGAATCGAAAATGGGTATGGTGGCGATTTGAAGGCAATAGAAAAGCTAGATGTATGCCTAGGAATTGTGCTGCTGTTGGAAATTGATGAAGACACAGAGAAGAGCAGATGAGTTAGTAGCAGAAATTGAATTATATGGGTTCGTGGTGATGGACTGCTGTTGAGTTACAGGGAAGGATGAAGCTCTGTTACAGGGAATGAATGTTTGAAATGGCTTAGATGTATGCTAGGTTTCTTAGCAGGTATGGAGCTGAAAAGAACGGCCTGAATGTGGCCTGGAAATCCCAGAAAACAGCCGAAACTCGGCCGGTTCTCCATTCCGGCGAGTCGACTCGGTGTCGGAAATGACCGATCCAGGCGAGTCCGATGAGCGATCCAACTCAGAAGAGTAAGACCATTCAGCTAACTAGGAAGCTGACTCGTGCTGACTCAGTAGCTGACTTCCCTTCCTTTGACCCAGTGGACTAACGGTTTGACCTGTTTGACCGTTAACTTGGACGGTGCCGTGACGGAATATTCCTTTGACGGAGAAGAAGATTCCGGTGCCGTTTTCTGGCCGGATTCCGGTGATCCCAATAATTTTCCGGCGACCAAAATAACAGATTTTTGGGTGGATTCTCAACAATGGGTGTGAAGACTTAGATTTGGAAATTGGATGAAAATTTGTGAAGAATTCTCTAGAATCATCTAAACTCATGAGTTTGTGGAATTGGGTTCAAATTTGGAAAGAGAAGATGGAAGATTTGAGAAAGGCTTGGACTTGGAAATTGAATTGCTAAAGGAAAGGGGTTCTATTCCTTGGAAGATTTGGAGAACATTGAAGCCTATAAATAGAGAAGTTCTCTACACACTTCTCTACATATCTTTTTACACATCTCTCTACACACACAACACTTGTGTTTTTGTTTGCTTTTCAAAATTCTTCTTTTAATTATTTGTGTGAACTTGAAAAATTCTCCCTTTAATTATTTGTGTGAATTTCAAAAACATGAGTAGCTAATTTTCTTATTGATTGAGGATGAATTCCTAGTTCTTAATATATGATTTGAGTTTTGTTTACAATTCTATCTTGAAGTTTTTCACATGATTATCGTTTGTTTTTACTAATTGGAATGTTTATACATTCATGGTTGATTGATAGATTGTTTAGAGTGCACGCTAAATTGATTTGTTAATTTGATCTAAAGCTAGTGAAAGTTAGGGGATAAGTAATCGTTTCTTGACTCTTTACACAAGTAGCAAATACAAGACCTTGCGGAGGGATTCCGTGGAGCAATTGTGTGTGAAAACAACGTTAGCAAGTAGACCTTGATCTAAGAGTCTAACTACTAATATTAACCTAATAAGTTCATAAATCTTAATGCGTTTATTTAAATTACATCTAGAGTGATCTACTACTAGGTGGTTTGGTAAATAGAATCCGGTAGTCGAGAACTTCCGTATCCGGTGATACAAGGGATTTAGGGGTTTAGCACTGATCTAGCTGCTTTACCTACGGTTGGTGATAATCTATGACTAATAACATGTGGATGAAAATCATAACTTGAATCATTATTTTGCAACGAAGAAGGATTCCTTGATCTTGTCTCTCTTATTGATTTCAACTTTAACTTTTAATTGCTTTGTTTACTTTCTTTTGCTTTACACCCCCCTTTTGTGACAATTTTTACAACTAAGAATCTCTTGCTCCTCGTGGGAACGAACTTGACTACACTATATTACTTGTTAATTAGGTGGAAAAATATTGATTAATTTGTTGTGGTTACGACACGCATCAGTCAGGACCAACCATGGTTGGTCATCCCAATTCGTGCGCCGAACAGAGCATGACGCACGGCCGTGAAACCCAAAATTAGGGTTTTGAGCATCACGAGCGTCCATCTTATCTGGCACGAATGAAGGGTCCCAGATTAGATTAAGCAGGTCCGGTCATACCAGCATGACCACCGTGGGCCCGTCTATCCCCTCACCTGATCGGCCAAGGCATATCATGCCTGGCTATCCCAAAACGCGTGTCCAAACTTGCGTGGTCACATTTCCCAAATTGCAAAGCGATCTCGACCACTCAACTTCACCTTAGGACGATTTGAGTGGCTTAGATCACATTTTCATGGGACGATCGGTATAGGCGTGAATACCAGCCTACCACCTACACTCAGGCCGATCGACCAAGACCAGGCCAAGAATTGGTTGTCTTGGAACGCGCCCTGAAGATGGCGTGATGTGCGGCTCTTGCGGCACTAGTTTTACTGTCACAAATTGATCTCGACCACTCAACTTCACTTAGGACGAATTGAGTGGCCCAGATCATACTTTCATGAGATAATGGGGTATGGGCGCCTACACCGTCATGCCGTCTACACGCATGTACGATCGGCCTGGCCAAAATCGTCTCCCAAGCTTGGATTCGACCAAGGTGAAGAATGATACTGCGCACCTCTTCAAAACCCTAATTCCATCAACGGTCGCGAGATGAGTGTCTCAAAGATCATCTCATCAGTCCAACTTCACCGGCTTGGTTATACAACCCTGGTCAGGAGTTAATTGGTCAGTGAGGCATCATGGTGATCACCACCCGTCACTCTACCACACCATGATGCAGTACCTGCATAAAATACACATGATACTTCACAAGTATGAACTTCCTGAATAACGCAGTTATTCAATTTAGCATTACATGCTACTTTTTGTGGGTCCCACGATCCACACATTCCAGACATCAATCATGTCACAAACTGGGGGATACAAACTAGGGTATTGGTCTGGCGGTTTACAGCGTGCAGCGTGCAACGCGCCATCACAGGAAGGTGTTAGGAAGTCATGGACGGTTAGAGATGACAGGAGAAAGTGGGCAAGACTGGTCGTGTAACACCAACACACAACTCCACTACTCCATCACTCCACTTCCTCCACTTCCCACGAGAGACGTGAATAAGGCTCAAATGACTTGTATAAATAGGTTCTCCTCCCTATTTTCCACACAGGAGAAAAACAACACAAGTCGAGACGAGACGAAACCAAGTGTTAATACAAAACGTATTCAAACACCCAGAGCACGCTTGCATCAATCGTAAGCTGCTCACCTTTCGTTACAAGTCAAAGCAAGCCAACACCTTCACAATCTCAACACCTTCTTCGCTTCCCTCCCTAAGATCAACCCCATCTCCTTCACTTTGTGACCGAAACAAGTCTGGAACGGCCATTTCTTGGTTTAGGCCGGACTTGCACAGATTGATTTCCGAATCTACAAGCACTCACCGCGCAGTGCATTTATTTAGGGTTTAGATTCATTCCTCATCCACACACCCCAAATTACCAAATCCGGCAGGAATAGTTTTCACCCATAAATAATAGTTTATTGTAATTTGAATAATATGCAACGCTTCATGAAGATATAAAGTTGGTCATGAAACTCGCATAAACCTATCTCAGTATGTTATCTATAGAGTCAGTTGTATAGCCAAAAATCCCAAACATGGTATTAATGAGATCTAAATTGGCAGCTGTTCCCTCACAGTTTTATCAACTTCATCAGCTACCTGATTGTCATCTCTACTGACAAAAGAAAAATTACATTGTAAAAAACTTGAACTTAGATGTTTTATTTCCTTAAGTAAGTTCCTATTCTCCCATTGTATGAGAAGAACATTGTCTGTGATTGATTGAATAATGAGTTTTGCATCAGCTTCTATGTGGATTCTTGCAAACTGCTTTTCTCTAGCCCACGCCAGTGCTTCACGTATTGCCATACATTCACCCATTGAAAAGGCGAGGGTACCCAAATATACCTCAAGCTAAAACTTTTCATACCTATAAGTCATTTCTCCGAAAGTGATTGTCTATGTGTTTATGGGTGAAAAATGTTTTTGTTGGTTTTGGTAAATTTGGGTGTATGGATGAGAAACGAATCTAAACCCTAAACAATGTACTGCATGGGAGTACTTTTGATTCGAGAGATCAATATGTACAATCCTGGCCTAAACCAAGAAATGGCCGTTCCAGGCTTGCTTCGGCCACAAAGTGAAGGAGAAGGGTTGGTCTTAGGGAGGGAAGCGAAGAGATTGTTGAGACCAGAATAGTTGATTCTGAAGGTGTGGTTGTTTTATGACTTGTATCAGAAAGTGGAACTGGAATGAAAGGTATCGGTTCTTTGGTGATTTCTGGATACTGTGATGTTGCCGACCAAAAACTTGTTGTTTGGTGGAAAATGGGTGAAGCCTATTTATACAACTCATATTTAAATGTACCCTGGTCTCGTAGGAAGTGGGAACGATTGGGTGATAGAAGAGTGGAGTTACGTATAACCGTCAGAAACCCATGCTTCCATGATGAAGGAAGTGGATCCGTTTACACCCGTTACTTCTTGCCGCCACTAATTGTCCCGCTTCATGACACTTTCTTATAACGGGCGTATTGCACGCCGCACACTGTAAACCGCCAGACCAATACCCTGATGAGTATCCCCCAATTTGTGACATGTTTGATGTCTCAAGTGTTTTCGTGGAAAACGTGTAGCAGGTTGTTATGTGCGGCAAGTCAAAGTCAAGAGTCTTGCCGCAGGAAAATAGCATGTGATGCTATTAGTCAAGTCTTGGTTGGTCGCCTAAAACTTGCCACAAGTCCGTCAGTTCGGTGGCGAACTTGGATGGCTGAGATTGCATCTCATGAGGAAGGGTAGCCGTTGATTATGGCTACCTTCTGTTGGCGCCCAGTAATGGAACAGTGGCATTTTTGGTGTATGCCGGTGGCACTGCAACATGACCCGGCATAGCTCGTGCATGCCGGTGGCACGGTGGTATAAGTGGCGCTGGCGTAGCCATGAACACGAGATTTAAGCGGTGATCGCCTAAAACTTGCCACAAGTCCGTCGGTTCGGTGGCGAATTTGGATGGCTGAGATTGCATCTCATGAGAAAGGATGGACATTGATTATGGCCATATCTTGTTGAATAACAAAGTGGTGCCATTGGCATAGTGGCGTCTGACGTAACCATGGCATAGCGGCATGCCAGTGGCGTAGCCGTGGCAGCTGTTTTGGCATATTGGTGTTAGACCCAAATGTGGCGTGGCAACACAAGCCCTGTTGCCACAACAATCCCAATGTTCTGGGAAACGTTACTTGGCATGGTTGGCGTAGCAACTTTGCCTGAATTAGGGTTTGGTATGCCAAAACCCTAATTAGTGCATGCGGCATGTGGCATGTGGCCGTGGCGCATCGACGTTTTGTGCAAATGGTGCCATAGCCATACCGAAAGAACCATAGCCAGGCCATCATGTGTAAACGGCCACAGGAGTAAGGATTGCCACGTTCGTCATGCTTCTGTGGTAAAGTGGCACGTTTAGCATGTTTGGCATGCCAATTAGCGTATTGGCGCAACCTTGCCTCTTTTGATGTTGTGGGAGGTTTAGGACTACCTAATTGGTCGATTAAAAGAGGGGCTGACCAAGCATGGATGTGGCCACACTTCTAGTGTGCGTGTGGTAAGTTTAGAGTGACCTGATTGGTCGATGGGAAGGGGGCCAGCAAGCAACATGGGCCCGGCCTCATTCTAAATGCGTGTGGCGCATTTAGAGCGACCTGATTGGTCGATGGAAAGGGGGCCGGCAAGCAAGGGCGTGGCCACACTTCCAGCGCGTCGTGGCGGATTAAAAGCGACCTGATTAGTCGATGGAAAGGGGGCCGGCAAGAAACATGGGCCCGGCCTCATTTTAAATGCGTGTGGCGCATTTAGAGCGACCTGATTGGTTGATGGAAAGGGGTCCGGCAAGCAAGGACGTGGCCACACTTCCAGCGCGTCGTGGCGGATTTAAAGCGACCTGATTGGTCGATGGAAAGGGGGGCCGGTTGAGGAGCATGGGTGTGGCCACTTGCAAGTGGCGCCGGCTGGCCTATGGCATGGCCACACCTCCCTTTGTTGCTGCTCCCATTCCGCGACTCCTTGTTTTATGATTTTGGGTAGGATTTTGCACCTACTAATCCATGGCGGATTAATTACCTAGTTCGCCTAGGCTTAATTTCGACAGGCAAGGTCTAATATACTGCGCAGCGCGCAAAACCCTAATTTTTGCAAATTAGTCAGGGTAATATCTGAATCTTGTGAATTATCACAAAATTGATTGAATTCTATATGTTTACACAGTAGTCTTTAAGTTCATTGCCAGAGAGCAGTATGCTTTCCGATTGAATACTTTATGCAAGGACCTTATCCTTGATACTTGGAAATTCGTGCTACCCTGCTTCGAGTGAACACAAATTGTCATGCCATATCAACATTAAGGGTTCAGCAGGGGAACATAGCACAGAAAGCATTCAAAGAAACTTATATTAATTGAATAATATAGGCAGGGTGCCGAAATTTACAGAATATCTGGGATTGTTGCTACATGCACCATTCTGGATAAATTTCATGTGAATATATTGAGTTGCTCAATAAATGCGCCAGTGAAGAGGTTGAACACTCGTCACTTTTACATGGCTCTGTTTCTTTGCAGAGTGACGGCACATTGAATGCAGGGTTTTACAAATTTGGCCCTAAACTAAAAACCACCATCAACACTATGGACTGACTCGAGACAATACAACTAATCGCTTCACACTTCGTGTGATCGTCTATGGATACGAGATCGAGACAATACAACAACGAAGTATGTTACTTGATAAAAAGGTTCGGACTTAACCAAACACAATAGGATTGACTTATCAAGTAAATAGGAATTAACGTTTGTGTGATTTACTTTAATTAATAAAACAATTATAATGCGGAAATATAAAGTAAATGACACAACAAGATTTTGTTAACGAGGAAACCGCAAATACAGAAAAACCCCGGGACCTTGTCCGAAATTGAATACTCTCAGGATTAAGCCGCTACACAAAATTACACCTAACTTTGTATAGTTGAGACCAAGCAACTAAACCTATAGTTCACCTAGTTAAATACGTATTCCCACGCCTCAGGCCTATGAATAAGTCATGTACTTGGAACAATTCCTTTGGTTCGTATTCCAAACAGTAAAGGAACAACAAATCTGTTTGGTATCAACTCTATTCAACCAAGTGATATGAGTCGGACAAAGGCTCTTCTGTTTATCTTAACATAAACTCCTTCGTCAGGTCCTTAAATCTATCTTATGTTCAATTACTGAAGTAATCGTTTAAGATTAAGCCAACAACACTCTTAATCCAAAGAATTATTTTGATGTCGATCTACTCAATTAATCAATCCAATCTATCACAAGGATAAACCGATTATTAATTGGATCATCTTTTTACCGAAACAAGTATTGTGCACACCAAAGATTATGAACCCACAAATCAGAAATCTTCAATATCTTCATTGTCTTCAAATCTTCTTAGATCTTCAATAAACACCTGCACACAATCACTTGAATCTCTTGTGATTAATCACGCACAAAACGGAGTCTGTTAACAATGGATTATCACAAGATCGTCTTTAGAACTAACAACAGTCTAAACATCCTTGTCGAAACTTTGAACTAGTTTGAGTGAATCATATATCAGAAGAGAAGATTCACAAGCATAAACAAACTAGGCGCAATCAAAGTTCAACCACCGTTAGTCAATCAAATCAATGAAAACAAAAGATAAACCGCAATTATCTAGTTTCCCACCAAAGGTACTAATAGAGCTTCTCAATCCCAAAGAAGACTTTAAACTAAGCGGCCGTAAGAGATTTCGCCTAATTAGGTTACTCTCCTCTCCGAATAGGCGGTTTCACCAGTAGCAGCACAACAAGAGGTAGTTTGCTGTTACGAAGGATTAGTTTGCAAGAAAGGCAAACTTCAAGTATTTATAGACAAGGAAGTTTGGACACCAAGGAATTTCCAAAACCGAAAATATTCTCAAGATATTCATTAAAGCACAAATTCGGTTTCCATAATTCCTGGAAATGCTTTCAGATCAAAAATAATGATCGAAATCTCTCAGAAAATCTCTAATTAGTAAATGCACATTACTAATTCGTATTTTCCTAAAAATGAAGTTAATAACCTTAATTAAAAGATTCTTAACTTATTTATGTTTCGATCCTAGGATTCTCTTCCGCTATTAAGGAATAACTTTGAACAATTAAATAATAAACATCCATAGCACGTGTTCAAAGTATGTCGACATCTTAACTTTGTAAGTTCTCTTTCACACTTACAACTTTGAAAACGAGTTTCCACACTTCCAAACAAGTTTAGAATTGGTTCATCTGACTTTCAAGAACTATGTGATTGATCAAATAACATTCAATCACAAATCATGGGCTTAACAGTTCTACCAAAACAAGTTTCGGTTCTACCTTCCATGTGAGTGTTGTGCATAGTCACACTAGCTTTTCAAAATTCGGTTGACTAGGTACTAGGATCGGTTCCCCACATATATATGGTGTCTAACTTATATGTGTTGCACATGTCCATAGGATCAGTTCCCCTTTACCTAAAAACGTGTTGCACATGTCCATAGGATCGGTTCCCCTTTCTGCTATGTCCATAGGATATGTGTTGCACATGTCCATAGATACCATATATATGTGGGGAACCAATCCTAGTACCTAGTCAACTGAACTTTTGGGAAGCTAGTATGACTATGCACAGTACTCACATGGAGGTAGAACCGAAACTTGTTTTGGTAGAATCGTAAACCCATGATTGTGATTGAATGTTGGTTTGATCAATCACATAGTTCTTGATAGTCAGATGAACCAATTCTAAACTTGTTTGGAAGTGTGGCAAATCGGTTTCAAGGTTGTAAGTGTGAAAGAGAAACTTACAAAGTTAAGATGTCGACAAACTTTGAACACGTGTTGTGAATGTTTATTTCTATAATTATTCAAAGATATTCCTTAACGGCTAAGGGAACAAAATCCCAGGATTGAAACATAAGTAAGTTAAGAATATTTTAATTAAGGTTATTAATTTCATTTTGTAGGAAAATTACAGAATTAGTAATGTGCATTTACTAATTAGATTTTCCGAGAGATTTCGATCGTTATATTTGGACAGAGCATTTCCAGGAATTATGAAAACCGAATCTGTGCTTTTATGAATATCTTGAGAATATTTTCGGTTTTGGAAATTCCTTGGTGTCCAAACTTCCTTGTCTATAAATACACGAAGTTTGCCTTTCTAGCAAACTAATCCTTCGTAACAACAGATTTACTCTTTTGTTGTTGTTACTGGTGTAGCCGCCTATTCGGAGAGGAGAGTAACCTAATTAGGCGAAATCTCTTACGACCACTCAGTTTAAAGTCTTCTTTGGGATTGAGAAGCTCTAGCGCGACCCGTTGGTGGGAAACTAGATAATTGCGGTTTATCTTTGTTTTCGATTGATTTGATTGACTAACGGTGGTTGAAATCTGATTGCACCTAGTTTGTTTATTCTTGAGAATCTTCTCTTCTGATATAAGATTCACTCAAACTAGTTCGCAGTTTCGACATGGATCTTTAGACTGTTGTTAGTTCTAAAGACGATCTTGTGATAATCCATTGTTAACAGACTCCGTTATGTGCGTGATTGATCACAAGAGATTCAAGTGATTGTGTGCAGGTTTTTATTGAAGATTTAAGAAGATTTGAAGACAAATTGAAGATATTGAAGATCTCGATTTTGGGTTTTTTAATCTTTGGTGTACACAATACTTGTTGGGTAAAAGATGATCCAATTAATAATCGGTTTATCCTTGTGGTAGATTGGATTGATTAATTGAGTAGATCGGCATCAATACGTTTCCTTGTGATTAAAGGTATTGATTGGCTTAATCTTAAAAAATTACCTTTGGGTGATTGAACATAAGATAGATCTAAGAACCCGACGAAGGAGTTTATGTTAAGATAAACAGAAGAGCCTTTGTCCGACTCATATCACTTGGTTGAATAGAGTTGATACCAAACAGATTTGTTGTTCCTTTACTGTTTGGAATACGAACCAAAGGAATTGTTCCAAGTACGTGACTTATTCACAAGTCGGAGGCGTGGGAATACAGAAGGAACTAAGTGAACTATAGGGTTGGTTACTTGGTCTCAACTATACGAAGTTAGGTGTAATTTTGTGTAGCGGCTTAATCCTGGGAGTATTCAATTCTGGACAAGGTCCCGGGATTTTTCTGCATTTGCGGTTTCCTCGTTAACAAAATCTTGCTTTGTCATTTACTTTTATTTTCCGCATTATAATTATTTTATTATAATTAAAGTAAATCACACAAACGTTAATTCCTATTTACTCGATAAGCTATCCTATTGTGTTTGGTTAAGTCTGAACCTTTGTATCAAGTAAAATACTTCGTTGTTGTATTTTCTCGATCTCGTATCCATAGACGATCACACGAAGTGTGAACCAATTAGTTGTATAGTCTCGACTCAGTCCATAGAAAATTACTTTCGGAGAAAGGACTTATAGGTAGGAAAACTTTTAGCCTGAGGTATATTTGGGTACCCCTAGCCTTTTCAATTGGTATCAGAGCAGGAAAACACGAAAAGATCTAACAATCTGTGTTTGGTGCGATCCAACCTATAAGAATGAATCCAAAGGATGATTCAGTTAATGTGTCACAAGGTTTGAAGAAAACTCGCCCTGGATTTAACTTCCGAAAATGCTTGGAAGGGATGTCTTCTATAAGCTCCTCGTGCTCTTCTGAAAACATGTCTGTATGCTCTCAAGAAGAGGTTAAGTTAAGTCTTGTACTCACACTCGATGAGTCTGATTCGGAACACTAGATGATGAAGAAGATGTTGATTATGGGAACATAAAAATATCTCAGCTTGATGAACTAAAGAAAGAATTTCTTTCCTGTGCAACTGAGCTCACTCTTGCACTAAAGAGAGAAGGAAAACTTCTTAAAGACTTAGGTCATATGAAAACTGAAAATGATCAGCTCAAACGCGATTTGTCATCATGTAAAAATGACATAAAATCCTATAAGGACAGTTGTTTATCAAAGATCAATCTATTGGAAACTAAGTTGAAGAAAAATATTGATCCGGAAAAGAAAACTGAGGTCTTAAGAAAAACAGCAATAAATGAATACAATGTCTTAAAAGTCTCTTATGACACTGAGATAAAGACTGTCACCGAACATGTCAACAGGCTTAAGAATGATATGTGTTCATTAATGTCTGAAAATATGTTGAATACTTCCTTCCCAAAATCTAAGAACTCTGGATTGTACAATCCTCCAAGAGGAAAGAAGAATACCAATCGTATGGGTGTTCAAAAGAAAGGTCCTGTCTGTAGAAAGGAAATGGCATCTTCAGGAACTAAAAAGATGAACTACTCTCATTTGAGTTCTTCACATCATCCTATACATCCTGATAGAAGATGTTTTCATTGTGGAAACAAAGGTCATGTAATTAAGGACTGTCGACGTCTTTCATGTTCGAACCTTAGCCCAAGGCTTGATACGAGAACTCTATCTAGAAAGACCATACACAAACATGATCATCTCAGATCAAAGAATTTTCTAGAAGTTCATCACAAAAGAAAGGAGGATCAGAAAGCTACAAACTCCAGGAAGTGGATACCAAAGAAGGTCATGAATCTAGTAAAGAAAGAGGTTGATCAAGTCTCCGGATCAAAGGTAATTCCTAAATATCTTGATGATAGTAATTTCTATGATAAATTTGGTTTGTTGTCAAAAAAGGTTAGGGTTCTTAACAAACACGGTAAGAAGCATTTTCCGATAGTCATGAAAAACCTTATTTGTCTCATTCAGATACTTAGTATCCGGAAGAAACACACTGACTCATAGAGTGCTCAAACTAAGTTTGATGAGTTTAGTGTATTTTTGGAATAGTTCAAAGACTTGGGAGATTTATGAAAATATTCACAGGATCGCACTTTCCTAAAAATCCTTAATATTAAAATTTTCGATTTTTCTATTAAGGGAGAATATTTGTTTTCCATAATCAATGAACAAGTTCTTAGCAACTATTGATTTATATAAAGTTCGGTCTTATATGTGATTCGGTCTTGTGACTGAAACCTGGAATCATGGAAAAATCAGATTTGTATGCAAAGCTTTCTTCAAAAGTGTCAGAAAGGTATGCTGAAAAATTGGCTAGTGACTCTTTCGGCCATCTAAACTTCAATGGAAACGAATCCGCTTCCTATATGAATATGAATCCTTCATCTTGTATGATTGATTATGAAAAATAATTCTACAAGTTGGCTCGAACTTGTGCCGAAACTAAGTTGGAAGTTCTGATGTTAAGACGTAGCCTTGAAAATTCTTTATTAGTTCAAGCTCAAACGCTCAAGCAAATGGATTTACTCACCAAAAGAGTAAACGAGGAGGAATCCAACTCTCACACGGTTGAGGAATTAGTCTTCAATAAAGGATCTCTTCAGGGGATCAGGAGAATCATTCCCATCGAGGGCAAGAGATCTCAAGATTTTTGAAGAATTCTAAAATCCTAGTATAATAGACATCAATTTTTGATTTATTTCATTGATTGCATTGGTCTATTATGAATAAAACTATTATGAATAAAATTATTTGATCGGTAATTTTTCTTGTGATAGTTTTTGGTTTACATAGCTTGTGCTTAATTGCTTTTACCTTATTGCTATGTATGTTTATGGGATGTTTGATTTCGGTTTTACTACCTTAATATTCGATCTCATATATTGTGAACCCTCATAGTTTGGGTGACTTTTTGATTTAGCGGGATTAAGTTCTAGCCCTTGTAGGTAGGCTTTATCAAAGGATTATGAGGGGCTCTGATAGAAACAATATGTGAAAAAGTCACAATATGTTGAATCGTTTTTGGTTTAGCATAAAAGCATATGTGTTTCGACGGTTTTCAACTTTTGCTTGCAATTGTTAAAATCGGTGTTCAATCTTTCTCTGGTAAAGGTTGAGGTGTGTTGTTATTTTTTTGTTCACTCATAAAGATGACAACGTGGTGATATTTCGATATCAATTCTCCATGGACGAAGATGCAATCATATTGGAGTAGTGGATGTGAAATTTGAGGTAACAATCTTGTTAGTTAATTGTTTTCCTGTTTAAGAAAAGCCTTAGTTTATATTATATATATATATATATGTTGCTTTTTCTTAACAAAATTTCGGTTCAATTGATATTTATTCCATGATGCGTGTGTCGATGTGTGTTTCAATTGGTTCCGTTTAAGAAAAACTATTGTTAACTTGCTTTTGTATGGTATCAATCGTTTAGGATTACAAAATTACGGTGCAATTGCGGTGCTTATAATGTCTACGTTGTTTCAATTGCTTCCGGTTGAGGTGAATAATTATGCAAGTTGATTTATTTTGGTTTGTATGAATTATTTATGGCTTAACGAAATAATATGTGTACGGGATGAGTTGTTTAGTCCAATTCGATTCCGGATAAGAAACTAAGTTAATTATGATCTTAGTTAGACTAATCGAAGTGAGGTTTCGGTTATTCAAGTCTAATCGAATGCTTAAACAAGAAATGCTAGTTAACTAACCTAGTACTTGTCTTGTTTAAAATTGAAAGGTCTAAGTTTATGGATAATTAGAACCTGATGAGAAAAATGGAGTTTATCTTTATTTTGGTCTTATCGAATTAAGCGGTTGTTTTTGAACAATCAGTTTAGCAAAGGGACTAATATGCTTAGTTGTTTTTGGTTTGCTAAACTAAATTGGAAAAATTATTTCGGGCAATTGTTTCCTTGGTAACATATCAAAATAAGACTACTTGTAGTTTTGGTTTTGATATTGGTTATCAGAACATGATGTGTGGAACCCTCGTGCCTAACTCTACAGGTTTGCAAGTCTATTCTGAGATTTGTAAGATTCTTTTCGTGTTGTCCTTTATTTTTTCGTTTTTTTGTCATTTTTGTGACAAAAAGGGGGAGAAATATATGGAGTAAACAGTGATCTTTGGCATTGATATTTATATTGATTGGCATCGCTAGGGAAAAGAACATTGGTACTTGAATGTTTTTATCTAACGAAAGAGTGAAAGCACAGACTAAGGGGGGAGTAACATGTCATATGTTTGGTATAACAAAGATGTGCGGATTGAATATCTACCTATCTTCCTTAGGGGGAGTAATAGCTTTGTTATTATAATATCAACATCGACATTTTCAAGGATTGAATGTAAGCAGTTTTACTGTTCTGTTGAATCGGGAATCAAGCGGATTGTAATGAATTATTGTAATTTTTTTATCCATATGATGAAAGAGTTTTGTCACTAAAATTGACAAAGGGGGAGATTGTTAGAGCATGGCTCGGTTGAACCCACCAAGCGTTGGTATGTCAAGTTTGGTTGTCATATTTTAGTGAATCAGAACTCATGTTAAGAGTCGCTTGATTATGTACTAGAGTTAAACTTCGTATAGGTTAGCTTGAAAGTATTAGGATATGAGACATTACTGTTGATGGTGGATTTTCATTTAAGGTTAAAATTGTAAAAAAACAGAAAATTATGCGCTAACATCTTGTAAAAGATAAAAGCCATTAATAAGTGTTGAATACTTCATCACTTTACTAATTCACCTAGAATGGAGCATGTGGCAACAATCCCATTCTGTGAATTAAATACACGAAATTCATCAAGGTTGGAGCATGTGGCAACAATCCCATATACCCTGTGAATTTATAGCATTATTAATTAATGCATGAGCATCCTTGTATTTCTTGTACTCATTATCAGTGCGGCATGACGACTGAGTGCTGCTCTCAGCAGAGCAACACGAACCTCCAAGCATTATAATGAAAGCATGTACGAAATACCCGTACAGGCTGCAACTCTCGGTGTGTTATAATAGCCCGATTGAGCAACTCTCGGTGTGTTATACTAGCCCGATTGAGCATCCGGACTGTCCGTATCAATCTGGATATGATCTCGATCATCCAACTTCACCAGCATGATTGGTTGGCCCAGATCACTTCCATAACCCCCAAGCAGGTGTAGAATATTCGATGCCGAACCAACGCGGACCCGCATGGTCGGCCTCCAGATTGGCATAGCTTGCCAAAACGCCCAAACCAGAGCGGTATGGGCGGAAAACCCTAAATTAGGGTTTGCGGCACATTACATGTGTCACAAAACAGTCTCAACCATCCATCTTCGAAGGTATATATGGAGGGTGTAGATGTAGATTCAAAAGGCCCAGAGCATGTCAACACAATCACCGTGGGCCCGCCTACATACCTGACCAATCGGTTAGGACCAACCGTGGTTGGTCATCCCAATTCGTACGCCCGAATAAAGCATGGTTACACGGTCGTGAAAGCCAAAATTAGGGTTTTGAGCATCACGAGTGTCCATCTTCTCCGGCACGAATGGAGGGCCCAAGATTTGATTAAGCAGGTCCGGTCATACCAACATGACCACCGTGGACCCATCAATCTCCTCACCTGGTCGGCCAAGGCATACCATGCCTGGTTATCCCAAATCGTCCGCCCAAACTAGCTTGGATAGACTTCCCAATTGCAAACTAATCTCGACCGCTCAATTCGCCGGACGATTTGAGTGGCTTAGATCACGTTTTCATGGGACAGTCAGGTATAGGCGTGAACACCAGTCTATCACCTACACGCCGGACCGATCGGCCAAGACCGACCAAGATTGGTCATCTTGGAACGCGTGCCCGAAGTTGGCACAACGCGCGGCTTTTGTTTGCACTCGTTTTCTGTCGCAAACTGATCTCGACCACTCGACTTTGCCGGAAGAATTGAGTGGTCCAGATCACACTTTCGTGAGATAATGGGGTATGGGCGCCTACACCGTCATGCCGTCTACACGCATGTACGATCGGCCTGGCCAAAATCGTATCCCAAGCTTGGATTCGACCAGGCTGAAGAGGGATGCTTGCGCACCTCTTCTAAAACCCTAATTCCATCAACGGTCGCAGAGATGAGTGTCTCAAAGATCATCTCGTCCGTCCAACTTCACCGGCTTGGTTATACAACCCTGGTCAGGAGTTAATTGGTCATTAAGGCGTCTTGGTGAGCACCACCCGTCACTTTACCACACCATGATGCAGTATCTGCATAAAATACACACAATACTTTACAAGTATCGACCTCCTGAATAACGTAGTTATTTAATCTAGCATTACATGCAACTTTCTGTGGGTCCCACGATCCACACACTCGAGACATCAATCATGTCACAAACTGGGGGATACATACTGGGTATTGGTCTGGCGGTTTACAAACGTGCGGCGTGCAATGCGCCATCACAAGAACGTGTCAGGAAGTCATGGACGGTTAGAGATGACAGGAGAAGTGGGCAAGCCTGGTCGTGTGACACTAACACATTACTCCACTACTCCATCACTCCACTTTCTCCACTTCCCACGAGATACGAAGGTTAGGCTAAAATACTTGTATAAATAGGTTCTCCTCCCTATTTTCCAAACAGGAGAAAACAAGACAAGTCCAGACAACAGAGGCAAGTGTTGATACAATCGTATTCAAACACATGAACTGATAGCTTGCACCCTGCAAGCCAGTTCAGCTTTCTGATACAAGTCATTCATAGCCAACACCTCCACATTCTCAACATCTTCTTCACTTCCCTCCCTAAGATCAACCCCATCTCCTTCACTTTGTGACCGAAACAAGTCTGGAACGGCCATTTCTTGGTTTAGGCCGGACTTGCACAGATTGATCTCTCGAATCTACAAGCACTCACCGCGCAGTGCATTTGTTTAAGGTTTAGACTCATTTCTCATCCACACACCCCAAATTACCAAACCAGCAGAAATATTTTTCACCCATAAATAATTGGCGACCACAGTGGGAGGTTAATCTCTCGGTTGTAAAGTCAATTTCTTCCAAATCCGATTCAATTTTATCAATTTCAAAAAGGGTAGATCTTAGAATCAATTCAATCAACAATTCATTTCAAGATGGTGGAATTAAGGTATGGATCAGCAATCAATTCTGATGGAGCTAGTTTGGATAACAATCCTGGTGTCGAAGTACCTGTCAGTGGAGCTACCGTGGTCAATACATCTCGTGGAGCCGTCACTTCTACCATCAGCACCGTAGCAGGAAATATTCCAGTAAGTGTAACACCTCCCATCACCAGAGCCAGAGCTGCCAAAAAATAAGCATCTACTCAAGTGTAACACCTCGGGTAGTCACCGAGCAACAACTTTCACTCCCTCATCGGGACGAGGAGCCGGGAGGGACTAGAAGAGGACCAACGCCTGTTACCATTGCAGACTTGATGGAGAAGCAGGATATTCTTGCTAAGACTCAAATGGATATGGCCGCAACTCAGAAAGAGGTGTTCACTTTCCTTAAAACTTTAACCGAACGATTGCCACAAGATTCACGGCGACCCTTGGAGCCGGCAAGAGATGCCTTCAATACACCCGGAGCAGGCGCTTCCACTCGGACCCGCATGAATAAAGAAACTCGTGTTGCTCCTGAACGCCCAAGGGAGAGGGACCAGCCATCCAACTTAATCACACGCGAGGATCTGGAACGACTTCTCCAAAATCGAGGAAAAGGGGACCGAATGGATATACACCAACATCAGCCGCCGTACCCTCAAGATGTACAAAGAATTCCTCTTCCAAGAGGTTACACCTCTCCCCATTTTTCCCTCTACGAAGGTACTGGTAATGCTCGTGAACACGTCTCTCGATTCCTGGAATCCTTGGGGGAACATGAATACAATCATGTTCTGTGCCTAAAAGAATTCTCGAAGTCACTTACGGGGAGGGCGTACACCTGGTACAACAACATCGCGCCTAACATCATATCCAATTGGAGCGAGATGGTCAGTGCTTTCTACAGAAAGTATTTCATAATGTCTGAACAGATCAACTTTTCAGAACTGGGAAGAATTCTTCAGCGGAACAACGAGCATCCTAACGACTTCGTTAAAAGGTTCAAAACCCAAGCGCTAGATTGTCACGACCCGAACGTCACCGAACGACAATTGGTGGAGTTTTGCATCAATGGGATGATACCCATATACCACGCTCTATTAGAGAATCTGGGCTTTCAAACATTCTCTCGAATTCCATGAAGCGCCAAACGTTCAAAGAACAAGCGCACCAAAGATTGCTAGAAAGAACCAAAGTTGTTCGAAGTGAATATTCACGTGAAAGTCGATGAAGCAGGCGTCTCACGAACAAGCAATACAACACTAGTCCTTCTGTGAGTGTAGTGGGCGGAGGAGAAAAAAGGAAATCTTCGGCGACGGAACAACAAACCAAGCGGGCATCCCCGGCACACAAGACTTCGTCTCGAAAAGGAGCGGACAAAACTACTACACGAGACACCGAAGATACGGTTTTCCTTTCCCCATGAATGAAGTGATAGAACCCTTGGAAGCGTGGATCCAAGATGATGCCATCAAGCTGCCTCCTATCAGACGTCCTCCAACTGAGAAAGACATGGCGGATCCCAAATACTGTTGCTACCATCGATTCGTCCATCATCCAACCAAAGATTGTAACAGGCTGAAACAAATATTCAGGGAAAAGATAGAGACAGGAGAACTCCAGCTTGGAAACGAAGGTGTTCATAGAGACCCTATTCCTATCAGGAACTGCATGATTTCTGGGGATTCTGTTCGCAAGACTGTACAATCTATGATGAAGCACTTGTGTGAAATCTTGTATTTCTCCAAAGGACAGCGTCAAGACATATTTGCGGACCTCAACCACGTTGTGTTAGGCAGGCGTGTGTATCCAGAAGCAGTCCAGGAAACCCAGTCTTTCCTGAGGGACGTGAGCAAAGGAAACTGGGGACTCCTAACTGTCACTCGTTTGAGAGACGTTAAGTTCGATAGAGCGTTGATTGATACGGCTACTGAATTTAACATCATTACTGTCAAGACCTTGAGAGAAGCAAAGATTTTAAAGCAGGAAGCTACTCGTCACCCAACTGTGGTTAAAGACTCAGAAGGAGAACTCAGAGATGCATATGGATACATCGATCTTGAAGTCAAATTGGGTGATGCATCGACACAAGCAAAGTTCTACATAGTGAAAGATCACCCCAACTACGACATAATCTTAGGACGCTCTTGGATGCATGACAACAAAGCAATACTAGAAGTCTGTCCTCTACCGGTTTCGATACGAAAGAATCTCCAACACGCCTTACGGACACGATGGTATGTCTGTTGCCACACCTAAGCAACTTGCCAATGTGACACAACTTCCCGGAGAGAGCCTGCCAGCATACATTGAAAGGTTCGATCTCAAGTAAGTCTCATCACGCAACCCTCTTTACAACTTACCGCCCTCCATTCTGACAAGTCCTGGGGACTGGCTCTAGCCAAAAAACCAACCTTGGCTAAGAGATGTGAATGGGAGGCCGACCCCTTCAAACAGTTCATCAGGAGTCTAGAAGCTGTCTCGATCAAAGACGACAAAACCAAGACCCCGATGTCTACACGCCCGAACCCGTTTGGAATTAGGGACCTAGTAACGAAGACAACCGCATTCAAGGTCGGAAGCATTATGGTGAGAATGGCTACCTCACCCGATTCAGCCACCGAGAAGGAGGATGAACCATACCTGGTAGCAGATGTCATCTTAGGCGTCTACTGCAAACTCATCAATGCTGACAAGCTAGAAGGCGTAACAATTCACTCACGATGGCTCAAACCCTACCGTACTTAAGACGCTGTGCTATCACTTTCTAGCATCCTACACGCTTTAAGACGTTGTGCTACTTCCTCCGGCGTGTTTCCCTTTACGATTTCACATCATATTTGTAATTCCTCTAGAAAATGATTGCAATACTTGCATTCATAATTAGGGTTTCAATTTTCGATTTTCAAATTAATTGAAGTGTTATTTCCACCTGAGAACCTCTTTACTCCTAAAGACACAAATCCCATCCTAAATCAACCCACTAGAGCAGGTCAGGAAAGAAACCCTAAACAAAAACATCCTGAAAAGAGTTGAGGGAAAAGATATGCGCGGGAAGGGAAGAAGCTTTGAGCCACTCACCCCCAGCAAGGCCAGGAAGATCTCATATCAGGAACACAGGTCCGTAGGTATTCCATTATGGCATTAGTTCTTTTATCACAAAGAATTATGTGTGAAGGAGCACCCTTGCGCCTGAGAAGGTTCAATTGCAGTCTTGACAAAGGGTTATAAAAAAAAAAAACTTTATTCAAACAATCAAATAGAAGAAATCCTTGAACTCGGCTGCCACTGAGTACAAGGAAGATGTTCTAATATACGGAATATACTTGGAAAGCGGAAAAAGAAGAAAAGAGGTTTTAGTCGCCAAGAGGGTCGACATCGCCCGCACCACCGTTAGGTTCTGCTTAAGCGCCATCACCTGTTGATGTTCCTCCCTTCGGAACTACCTCAACTTCTGCATCAGACATCTCCACAGCAACGCACTCCATCCCAACATCATCAGCGGGAGCATCAAAGGACACAACAACATTAGGAGTCGTGTCGATTGCTTTCAAATATTCAGGTTCGTCTGTGTCAGAATCAAGAATTATCACGCCGTCCTGGATTGGGTAATCGCACTTATCTTCATTCAGAGGTCGTTTATGCTCAACCCTCCGCCTCTTCAACCACGCTGCATATCTCTCTGCCCTTGCGCTTACTAGCGCTTGCAACGTTTCCTCGCGCCTCCATCGCTCCTCCATGTCAATCGCAGCTGAAAGTGCACAGATGCGTCCCCTGGCAATACGCAGGTGTAAAGTAGACATCCCCTGTATAGCGCGACCGACTTCGCGAAGTGGAAGATCGATCTTAGCCATTACTTCTTCGTGCGCATGGGTTTCAGGCTTGTCAACTTCGAAGCTTCTTTCTGGAGAAGTGAGAATGATCGTCCACCGCTTCCATGATAAAGCGCAAAGGAGAAAAAAAAAAAAATCATCAATCGATCGATCAATCGAAGATCGATAAGTGTGGAACAATACCGAGATATAGAATAAACGACTACGTGAGATGATTCTTTATAATCTCGCAAGTCGACGTAATCCCGGGGAGAAAAGAAGTCTTCACTTGCCACCTATAAAGGCTACTAATTCGGGATAGCAATCAACGATGCTTATCAGATACATCTGAGGAAAGCTGCTAGACGAAAGGGAGTACACCTGACCCAAAAAAGGGGCCAAGCTCTGTCCAGATATGTACAAAGGGAACCAAAGCGACTCACCAGATAAAGTCCCGCTTCCTTTCATGCCTTAATCAGGACTAACCAGTTCCAGGGCAACGCCTGACGATGTCGACCTATCCGGTAAATATGTATTCACTTTAACTTGGTCATTTCAGTACACAAATTTGTCACCATCTCATGCCTACCCCACAATAGTGTAACCATTATGTGCTAGGCAGGGGACTTAATGTTGATGATGGATTTTCACTTAAGGTTAAAATTGTAAAAAAATAGAAAATTATGCGCTAACATCTTGTAAAAGATAAAAGCCATTAATAAGTGTTGAATACTTCATCACTTTACTAATTCACCTAGAATGGAGCATGTGGCAACAATCCCATTTTGTGAATTAAATACACGAAATTCATCCAGGTTGGAGCATGTAGCAACAATCCCATATACCCTGTGAATTTATAGCATTATTAATTAATGCGTGAGCGACCTTGTATTTCCCGTACTCATTATCGGTGCGGCATGACGACCGAGTGTTGCTCTCGAGCAGAGCAACACGAACCTCCAAGCATTATAATGAAAGCATGTACGAAATACCCGTAATGTGCTGCAACTCTCGGTGTGTTATACTAGCCCGATTGAGCAACTCTCGGTGTGTTATACTAGCCCGATTGAGCATCCGGACTGTCCGTATCGATCCCGGATATGATCTCGATCATCCAACTTCACCAGCATGATTGGATGGCCCAGATCAATTCCATAACCCCCAAGCAGGTATGGAATATTCGCTGCCGAACCAACGCGGACCCCGCATGGTCGGCCTCCAGATTGGCATAGCTTGCCAAAACGCCCAAACCAGAGCGGTATGGGCGGAAAACCCTAAATTAGGGTTTGCGGCACATTACATGTGTCACAAAACAGTCTCAACCATCCATCTTCGCAGGTATAGATGGAGGGTGTAGATGTAGATTCAAAAGGCCCAGAGCATGTCAACACAATCACCGTGGGCCCGCCTACATACCTGACCAATCGGTCAGGACCAACCATGGTTGGTCATCCAAATTAAATACGCCCGAATAAAGCATGGTTACACGGCCGTGAAAGCCAAAATTAGGGTTTTGAGCATCACGAGCGTCCATCTTCTCCCGGCACGAATGGAGGGCCCAAGATTAGATTAAGCAGGTCCGGTCATACCAACATGACCACCGTGGACCCATCAATCTCTTCACCTGGTTGGCCAAGGCATACCATGCCTGGTTATCCCAAATCGTCCGCCCAAACTAGCGTGGATACACTTCCCAATTGCAAACTAATCTCGACCACTCAACTTCATAGGACGATTTGAGTGGCTTAGATCACGTTTTCATGGGACGATCGGTATAGGCGTGAACACCAGCCTATCACCTACACGCCGGACCGATCGGCCAAGACCGACCAAGATTGGTCGTCTTGGAACGCGCGCGCCGAAGTTGGCACGATGCGCGGCTTTTGTTTGCACTCGTTTTACGCCAAACCGATCTCGACCACTCGACTTTGCCGGACCAGGTGAGTGGTCCAGATCACACTTTCGTGAGATAATGGGGTATGGGCGCCTACACCATCATGCCGTCTACACGCATGTACGATCGGCCTGCCAAAATCGTATCCCAAGCTTGGATTCGACCAGTGAAGAGGGATGCTTGCGCACCTCTTCTAAAACCCTAATTCCATCAACGGTCACAGATGAGTGTCTCAAAGATCATCTCGTCCGTCCAACTTCACCGGCTTGGTTATACAACCCTGGTCAGGAGTTAATTGGTCAGTAAGGCGTCTTTGTGATCACCACCCGTCACTTTACCACACCATGATGCAGTACCTGCATAAAATACACATAATACTTTACAAGTATCGACCTCCTGAATAACGTAGTTATTTAATCTAGCATTACATGCAACTTTCTGTGGGTCCCATGATCCACACACTCGAGACATCAATCATGTCACTGGCGGGGGATACATACGGGGTATTGGTGCGGCGGTTTACAGCGTGCAGCGTGCAACGCGCCATCACAAGAACGTGTCAGGAAGTCATGGACGGTTAGAGATGACAGGAGAAGTGGGTAAGCCTGGTCGTGTGACACTAACACATTACTCCACTACTCCATCACTCCACTTTCTCCACTTCCCACGAGATACGAAGGTTAGGCTAAAAGACTTGTATAAATAGGTTCTCCTCCCTATTTTCCAAATAGGAGAAAACAAGACAAGTCCAGATAACAGAGGCAAGTGTTGATACAATCGTATTCAAACACCGAAACTGATAGCTTACGCCCTGCAAGCCAGTTCAGCTTTCTGATACAAGTCATTCATAGCCAACACCTCCACATTCTCAACACCTTCTTCGCTTCCCTCCCTAAGATCAACCCCATCTCCTTAACTTTGTGACCGAAACAAGTCTGGAACGGCCATTTCTTGGTTTAGGCCGGACTTGCACAGATTGATCTCTCGAATCTACAAGCACTCACCGCGCAGTGCATTTGTTTAAGGTTTAGACTCATTTCTCATCCACACACCCCAAATTACCAAAACCGGCAGAAATAGTTTTCACCCATAAACAATTATAAGTATTGCGAAGACTTGAAGATGTGAAGAAGCAAGGAGCTACAACGATAACAATCATCCTTCCACTTGAGGTTAGTAATATTTGACTTGAACTGTTTCATTCCCTAACGTATCTTTCAAGTCGTGCATATTGAAAACATAACTGCGAAGCATATTTGAACTTTAGATAGACATAGTATTATAGAATACAATACGAGGTTTATTGCTTAACCATTAAACTTTGTAGATAAGACATCGCCATAATCATTTGAATGCTATTGTGATTATGTATGGGTATGAGGTGAGGATTTCATCCTAGGGAACAATGTTTACATGTGTTCTAAGGAAGTAAGTTCATAAACTTGTTTGTGAACCGAAAAGGAAATTGCCAGGTGTTATTGGTTTTGTTATTCATTGCATATCTTTTGAACAACCAATATGTGTGATAGAGTATAACCGCTCAAAACTTGTTGTGTTCTTGGTAGAACTGTTCACAAAGGCCTGACTTATGTATTGGTATAACTTTTATTAGTAAAACCGATCTTAAGTAATCACCTGTGGTATGATCGGATTTTGTATTTCTAACCTTGTAAGGGAAAGGGAACTGATCCTAGTAAGGGAAAGGGAACCGATCCTATGGACATGTGCAAAACATATAAGTTAGATACCATATATATGTGGGGAAGCGATCCTAGTACCTAGTCAACCGAACTTTTGGGAAGCTAGTGTGACTATGCACAGTACTCACATGGAGGTAGAACCGAAACTTGTTTGGGTAGAACCGTAAACCCATGATTGTGATTGAATGTTGGATTGATCAATCACATAGTTCTTGAAAGTCAGATAACCGATTCTAAACTTGTTTGGAAGTGTGGCAAATCGGTTTCATGGTTGTAAGTGTGAAAGAGAACTTACAAAGTTAAGATGTCGAGAAACTTTGAACACGTGCTGTGAATGTTTATTTCTATAATTGTTCAAAGATATTCCTTAACGGCTAAGGGAAGAGAATCCTAGGATCGAAACATAAGTAAGTTAAGAATCTTTTAATTACGGTTATTAATTTCATTTTGTAGGAAAATTACAGAATTAGTAATGTGCATTTACTAATTAGATTTTCCGAGAGATTTCGATCGTTATTTTTGGACAGAGCATTTCCAGGAATTATGAAAACCGAATTTGTGCTTTTATGAATATCTTGAGAATATTTTTGGTTTTGGAAATTCCTTGGTGTCCAAACTTCCTTGTCTATAAATCCACGAAGTTTGCCTTTCTAGCAAACTAATCCTTCGTAACAACAGATTTACTCTTTTGTTGTTGTTACTGGTGTAGCCGCCTATTCGGAGAGGAGAGTAACCTAATTAGGCGAAATCTCTTACGACCGCTCAGTTTAAAGTCTACTTTGGGATTGAGAAGCTCTAGCGCGACCCGTTGGTGGGAAACTAGATAATTGCGGTTTATCTTTGTTTTCGATTGATTTGATTGACTAACGGTGGTTGAAATTTGATTGCACTTAGTTTGTTTATTCTTGAGAATCTTCTCTTCTGATATAAGATTCACTCAAACTAGTTCAGAGTTTCGACAGGGATCTTTAGACTGTTGTTAGTTCTAAAGACGATCTTGTGATAATCCATTGTTAACAGACTCCGTTCTGTGCGTGATTTGATCACAAGAGATTCAAGTGATTGTGTGCAGGTTTTTATTGAAGATTTAAGAAGATTTGAAGATATTGAAGATCTGACTTGGGTTTTTTAATCTTTGGTGTGCACAATACTTGTTTGGGTAAAAGAGGATCCAATTAATAATCGGTTAATCCTTGTGGTAGATTGGATTGATTAATTGAGTAGATCGGCATCAATACGTTTCCTGGTGATTAAAGGTATTGATTGGCTTAATCTTAAACAATTACCTTTGGGTGATTGATTGGCTTAATCTTAAACAATTAATAATCGGTTAATCCTTGTCGGATCATATCACTTGGTTGAATAGAGTTGATACCAAACAGATTTGTTGTTCCTTTACTGTTTGGAATACGAACCAAAGGAATTGTTCCAAGTACGTGACTTATTCACAAGTCGGAGGCATGGGCATACAGACGGAACTAAGTGAACTATAGGGTTAGTTACTTGTTCTCAACTATACGAAGTTAGGTGTAATTTTGTGTAGCGTCTTTATCCTGAGAGTATTCAATTCTGGACAAGGTCCCGGGGTTTTTCTGCATTTGCGTTTTTCTTGTTAACAAAATCTTGCTGTGTCATTTACTTTTATTTTCCGCATTATAATTGTGTTATTATAATTAAAGTAAATCACACAAACGTTAATTTCTATTTACTTGATAAGCAATCCTATTGTGTTTGGTTAAGTCCAAACCTTTGTATCAAGTAAACATACTTCGTTGTTGTATTGTCTCGATCTCGTATCCATAGACAATCACACGAAGTGTGAACCGATTAGTTGTATTGTCTCGACTCAGTCCATAGATAATCACTTTCGGAGAAAGGACTTATAGGTAGGAAAAGTTTTAGCTTGAGGTATATTTGGGTACCCTAGCCTTTTCACATACGAGATCGAATATTAAGGTAGTAAAACGGAAATCAAACATCTCATAAACATACATAGCAATAAGATAAAAGCATTCAAGCACATGCTATGTAAACCGAAAACTATCACAAGAAAAATTATAAATCAAATAATTTTATTCATAATAGACCAATACAATCAATGAAAGAAATCAAAAATTGATGTCTATTTTTCTATTGCAACTTATTCCTTCATATCAGAGCTGAATGAAGGCGGATTACTACTCTTCAGCTTTTAAATTTCTTCAAGTAGAAAACCTTGTTGCTTGACCAGAATTTCTTGCAGATGAGAAATTTTCGTGAAGGATTCTGCAAGAACATGTAATTTTGTCTTTGATTGAACACAGAAGTGTGTCAATGCCTCAATACACTGGTATTTCTTCAGAGTATTCTCTATTTCCTTCTTGCAAAGCCAATCTCCCTTTCTGATTTTACTCTTAATATCAAGAGACGATCCAGACTTAGTTTTAAGATGATCTTTATGATCTAGCATCTTCTCCAGAGAAACCATTTGATCCAGACCCATAGTTCGGACAAGGAATGACCAAATTAGGAGAAAGATCTTTTTATAAATTTTCATACTTTTTCTAAAAATACGAATATATCAAATATCTTCAAATACCAGATATTATTTCCATAATCTACACAAAAGTGCCTTGATTTTTATTCTTCCTCACTCAAAGATTTGGCACACGAGGTGAGGAAAGAATTCTAATACCAATCAAGTGGCATTAGTATGATATTTTCTCTCATTATGGAATTTTGAACAACCAGAGTGCTCTCGATCTAGTATAATATGAAAAGATCTCCTTTTGTTACCCCGAACTAACGAAGTATCTTGAGATTGACTGGAATTGCATATGCAACTCTTAGCATTCCTGTTTTTGAGACAGTTTTTGCATCTTGTATTATTTTTCCCTTTACCATTAGGTGATTTAATAACATCGGAAGACATGTCCATTCTTAAAATGGGTAAATCACTAATGGAGGAGGAAGAAATAAGATTGACAACTAATGCAATATAAGTTGTTTCCTCTTATTCAGAATCGTATGAATCAGAGGTCTCGTCTAGATTTACAGCCAATGCCTTGCTTCCAGTGTATTTCTTAAGATTGGGACAGTCTTTAGCAATATGACCAAACCCTTTACACTTGAAGCACTGCGGCTGATATTCATCATCTTCTTCATGATCCTTTTGACAGGAACTCGATCATGTGGGCGAGAAGATCGATAAGTATCCTTAATGAATCTCTTATTTCTTTTCTTTAAGAGATCTCGAAACTGTCTAGTAATCAATGACAATGATTGTTCAATTTCATCATCAGAATTTTCTGCAATCTGTTCATCTGAATCATCCATCTATCTATTCCTCTCCATTGGAGCTTTCGGAATTCTTGCAGCTTTAAAAGTGATTCCTTTACCTTGAATAGACTATGATTCATGATAAAAGATCTTTAACTTTCCAACGAGTTTGCTTCGTGAGAGAGTTGAAAGATCGTTTGCTTCTATGATTGCATGCTTCTTAGAATCGTATCTAGATGACAACGATCTGAGAATTTTGCATACTATATCCTTTTCAGAAATAGTCTTTCCTAATGAAAAAGAAGCATTAATTATCTCAGAGAGTTTAATATGAAAATATTCAAAAGTGTCGTTGTCATCCATTTGAAGGTTTTCCCAATCGGAAGTGAGAGTTTGAAGTCTAGCTTCTTTCTCTGATGAATTTCCTTCGAATACGATCTGAAGATTATCCTAAGCTTTTTTCGAAGTTTGACATGTTGATACATGATGTTGTAGATCACGGCTTACATCATGTATTATAGCGTTCAAACCATCTGAATTCTGCTTTGCAAGAGTCTTTTCTTCGTTCAAAAACTCTACTAAGCGTTTAAACTCAGTTTTTCTGAATTTTCTATCTTTGGACGAATATAACCATCGACGACTAATAACCAAGTATTAAAGTCTCGTGATTGAAGAAAAGATCTCATAGCAGATTTCCACCATAGATAGTTTGTTCAGTCAAATCTTGGCGGTACGTTAATTGAAGTCTATTCATGAGAAATCGAGTTCATTCTTATAGGTTGGATCGCACCAAACACAGATTGTTAGATCTTTTCGTGTTTGCCTGCTCTGGTACCAATTGAAAAGGCGAGGGTACCCAAATATACCTCAAGCTAAAACTTTTCCTACCTATAAGTCCTTTCTCCGAAAGTTATTGTCTATGGACTGAGTCGAGACAATACAACTAATCGGTTCACACTTCGTGTGATCATCTATGGATACGAGATCGAGATAATACAATAACGAAGTATGTTACTTGATAAAAAGGTTCGGACTTAACCAAACACAATAGGATTCACTTATCAAGTAAATAGGAATTAACGTTTGTGTGATTTACTTTAATTAATAAAACAATTATAATGCGGAAATATAAAGTAAATGACACAACAAGATTTTGTTAACGATGAAACCACAAATGCAGAAAAACACCGGGACCTTGTACAGAATTGAATACTCTCAGGATTAAGCCGCTACACAAAATTACACCTAACTTCGTATAGTTGAGACCAAGCAACTAAACCTATAGTTCACCTAGTTCCGTCTGTATTCCCACGCCTCCGACCTATGAATAAGTCATGTACTTGGAACAATTCCTTTGGTTCGTATTCCAAACAGTAAAGGAACAAAAAATCTGTTTGGTATCAACTCTATTCAACCAAGTGATATGAGTCGGACAAAGTCTCTTTTGTTTATCTTAACATAAAATCCTTCGTCAGGTCCTTAGATCTATCTTATGTTCAATTAACAAAGTAATCGTTTAAGATTAATTAAGCCAACAACACTCTTAATCCAAAGAATTATGTTGATGTCGATCTACTCAATTAATCTATCCAATCTATCACAAGGATAAACCGATTATTAATTGGATCCTCTTTTTACCGAAACAAGTATTGTGCACACCAAAGATTATGAACCCACAAATCAAAAATCTTCACTATCTTCTTTGTCTTCAAATCTTCTTAGATCTTCAATAAACACCTGCACACAATCACTTGAATCTCTTGTGATTAATCACGTACATAACGGAGTCTGTTAACAATGGATTATCACAAGATCGTCTTTAGAACTAACAACAGTCTAAAGATCCATGTCGAAACTCTGAACTAGTTTGAGTGAATCTTATATCAGAAGAGAAGATTCACAAGCATAAACAAACTAGGTGCAATCAAAGTTCAACCACTGTTAGTCAATCAAATCAATGAAAACAAAAGATAAACCGCAATTATCTAGTTTCCCACCAACGGTACTAATAGAGCTTCTCAATCCCAAAGAAGACTTTAAACTGAGCGGCCGTAAGAGATTTCGCCTAATTAGGTTACCCTCCTCTTCGAATAGGCGTCTTCACCAGTAGCAGCACAACAAGAGGTAGTTTGCTGTTACGAAGGATTAGTTTGCAAGAAAGGCAAACTTCAAGTATTTATAGACAAGGAAGTTTGGACACCAAGGAATTTCCAAAACCGAAAATATTCTCATTAATGCACAAATTCGGTTTCCATAATTCCTGGAAATGCTCTGTCCAAAAATAATGATCGAAATCTCTCAGAAAATCTCTAATTAGTAAATGCACATTACTAATTCTTATTTTCCTAAAAATGAAGTTAATAACCTTAATTAAAAGATTCTTAACTTATTTATGTTTCGATCCTAGGATTCTCTTCCCTTAGCTATTAAGGAATAACTTTGAACAATTAAATAATAAACATTCATAGCACGTGTTCAAAGTATGTCGACATCTTAACTTTGTAAGTTCTCTTTCACACTTACAACCTTGAAACCGATTGCCACACTTCCAAACAAGTTTAGAATTGGTTCATCTGACTTTCAAGAACTATGCGATTGATCAAATAACATTCAATCACAAATCATGGGTTTAACGGTTCTACCAAAACAAGTTTCGGTTCTACCTTCCATGTGAGTATTGTGCATAGTCACACTAGCTTTCCAAAATTCGGTTGACTAGGTACTAGGATCGGTTCCCCACATATACACGGTATCTAACTTATATGTGTTGCACATGTCCATAGGATCGGTTCCCCTTTGCCTAAAAACGTGTTGCACATGTAAACCTTGATGCACCTCTGCTATAAACCTTGATGCAACAAGGATCGGTTCCCCTTTGTGATGTACTGCACCTCTTACTAGGATCGGTTCCCCTTTCCCATATTTGGTCAGACATAAAATCACAAACACGATCATACCATCTCAGGTGATTACTTAAGATCAGTTTCACTAATAATAGTCATACCAATACATAAGTCAGGCCTTTGTGAATAGTTTTACCAAGAACACAACAAGTCATGAATGGTTATACTAAATCACACATATTGGATGTTCACAAGATATGCAACGAATAACAATCCCAATAACGCCTGGCGATTTCATTTTCGATTCACAAACAAGTTTATAAACTTACTTCCTTAGAACACATGTAAACCTACAAATCACAATAGCATTCAAATGATTATGGCGATATCTTATCTACAAAGTTTAATGGTTAAGCAATAAACCTCGTATTGTATTCCTTAATGCTATGTCTATCTAGAGTTCAAATATGCTTTGCAGTTTTGTTTTCAATATGCACGACTTGAAAGATACGTTAGGGAATGAAACAGTTCAAGTCAAATATCACTAACCTTAAGTGGAAGGATGATTGTTTTTCTGTTGTAGCTCCTTACTTCTTCACATCTTCAAGTCTTTGAAATACTTGTAAAGTCTCATTATCTTAATACTTTCAAGCTAACCTATACGAAGTTGACTCTAGTGCATAATCAAGCGACTCTTAACATGAGTTTTGATTCACTAAAATATGACAACCAAACTTGACATACCAACGCTTGGTGGGTTCAACCGAGCTATGCTCGAACACCCATCTCCGGACTTAGAATTCCATCTGCATAGTACCCTTTAATTCCTTCGCATGTACCTGTATGGTAACGTAGAACAATACCGGTACCCATCTGGTTAGTATCATGGTCAAATGAGGCATCCACATTAAATTTTAATACATCATGCATGGGAGGTTGCCAGTGGGAAACTCTGTGAGTGCTACTGGTATGAATGTGTACAGTAATGTCGTGTAGATGAGATTGCAAGTGATAATGAATCTTGTGCATTGAACTAAAAGGGTTAAGAGATACTCCCTAGAACACTACATCGCATCTATCCTTCCATATAATCCTAGTACTTATTATCAGAGTGTGTGACAATTTCTCATCAGTCACACCATTATTGGTTGTAAACCAACTTTATACCCATCCAGATACACTGATTCCCTTACTTTGAACTTCATAAATGTTAATATTCACCAATCTCCAGACTTTGCGGGCATGGCTGCAACTGAACAACAAATGCTCCATAGATTCTTCATTATGACCATAGATTGCACACTGAATTTCAATGTTGTCATTATGCAGACTCAGTTTAAGCCTTGTAGGATGAGCTTCATGTATGCATTTCCATGCAAATAGCTTTATTCTGTGAGCAGTTCTCGTCTTCCAAAGGTTCTTCCAGACTTTGTCTTGAATCAATCTTCCACCAGCATAAACTTCAGGATTACTCATAGTGAGTTTTTTGTAGGCGCTTTTGACAGAAAACTTCCCATCTGTAGCTGGCATCCAAACCATAAGATCATCTTTTGATGTATCAAGTAATAAACTTTGTATTTTTTGTGTAGTATTATGATCAAATAGATTGTTGAATAAAGCAACATTCCAATTGTTGGTATATGGCAGTACCAGCTCTTCAACATCCTGTTAAAACCTGTGAAGATCATTAATGGGTATAGGAGGAGTTGTTAAGCCAGGAATCCACTTGTCTAGCCAAATCTTTGTTTTTCTGCCATTATTTACCTCCATAAAATAATTTTGCTAAACAACCTGAAGTCCCTTGATGATACCATTCCAAGTGTAGGAGCAATTCACAGCTTTCAGATTTTGATGAAGATATCTCCATTGATAAAATATTTGCTACTCATAATTCCAGTCCATAGAGCACCTGATTCAGTACACAATCTCCATACCAACTTAGTTAACATTTCTAGATCTTTGAAAGCCAAACCACCCAAATCCTTGGGTTTACATATCTTATGCTAAGCAATTGGATTGTTCCCCCTATTAGAACTATGGCCCCAAAAGAATTTTCTCTGAACAGTAGTAAGCTTCTTGATAGTTTGATTGGGTATCTTGAAAGTACCCATCTAGTAAATAGGAATGGAGTTAAGAACATGCTTAATCATAGTTGATCTGCCAGCTTGTGTTAAAGATGTAGAAGACCAAGTTGAGTATCTATTCATGAAATTCTCTTCAATAGCCTTAAAAGCTTCTTGTTTAAAATGACCCAGGAATAAGGGGAAACCAAGATATCTTTCCTTAGAGTTCATTGTTTTGACACCTAACATTTGAATTATTTCAGCTGCAACTTCTGGATTAGTCTTCTTGCTGAAATGCATAGAGGACTTGTCAAGGTTTATAACTTGACCAAACTGATTACTAAAATTTTGAAGAAGTTTTAACGGGTTGTTAACTGTTGAAACATTTGCTTGAGTGAAAATCAAGCAATCATCTGCAAAAAGCAAATGATTAATGGCTGGAGAATTAGCAGCGACTTTAATACCTTTAATAGTGTTGTGATGTTGAGCTGAGACTAGATGTCTTGAGAGAAATTCCATAGCTAGAATGAAAAGATAAGGAGAAAGTGGATCACCTTGTCTAATTCCTCTTGTTGGATGAAAATCTTCACAAGGAGTACCATTGAGCATGACAGAAAGTGTTGTTGTGCTAATGTATTGGTAGATAAGATCACAGAAATATATGACGAAGACAATTTCCCAATGGAAGATGTTATCTATTTTGGATTTAACTGATTCTTTTCACAAGTAATAAAGTTTACCGGGTAATAATACAAACTCAACTCTAATATAGTCATCCAGATTAGTTATATAATTTTTTTTGATTACTTTATGTATGATTAGGTGATCAAGTCCAAAGAAGCAGTTCGTGATTGGTGGTGGGATTAGAAATGCAATCGAGAAACAGGAAGTGTTGTCGGGCAGTTATACAAGTAGAAATTACATATTATGAAGTTGCAACTGCAGAAAATCCTATTATCTAGTTAGACTATCTGTCGAATATTGGGTGAAGGTTCAAAAATAAGTAATAAAAGTAAAGAACACAGACGATGTACGTGATTCGGTGCAAGGTAGTCGAAATCGTTCCCCGGTCCTACTCGGTTGTGGAGCTTCGAGAGAGGAGCAATGAATTTTTAATTGGAAATCGCCAAAACTTAGCTTAGTACTCGTAACCTATTTATTAGAGATTTATTTCTAATCATGATTCATGATTTGTACCTATTTAACATTTAAATTTTAACATTATCATGTAATTAAGTGTGTAACATTGTTATATTAAACCTATTTATCATGTTTTTAAAGGTTTTTACATTTCTGAGGAGTTATGAAATTTTTTCTTTTCTAATTTTTCTGCATGTAAGGCCAACTCGAAAAAATCGCCAACTCGTTTTGCTCAAAAAAATAGGTCTAAATTGGTAAAATCAGCCGCCTTGATCGCTAAAAATCAGGAATTGCTTGGAATCGAAAATCGCATTGGTCATATAGCGAGTAATCGACCTTGGAGTGCGATTTTGACTACACTGGTCGTTGTTAAAACCTATGTCCACGGACGTGATTTCACTATGTATGATGGAAGATTACAAGGCTATCAGACAAGTTTTAGGTTATGAACGTTTCTCAACTTAATAAACCTTTCATATTGTTGTTTATATAGGATTGATTACAAAGACTTGTCGTACAGGGAAACAACTTTCCTTAACTTGGCGTACAATATATAACAAAAATAACTAAAGCTATAAACAAAAAAACTGCATATCAACAGGAAACCAAAACTAAATTTCCTATTCTCTAACACCCTCCCTCGATCTAAGCGGGTGGTCAGAAACAGTAAGCTTAGAGCGTAGAAAATAGAATCGATCTCTCGAAAGACGTTTAGTGAAGACATCAGCAACCTGTAACTTGGAACAAACAATGAGAACATGTAATTGACGACGAACAAAATTATAATCGATTTCAATATGTTTAGTACGACCTTGGAAAATTTGATTCATAATAAGATAGGTAGCACCAAGATTATCACATCATAAGACAGGAGGAGTGCAAACCGGAACTTGAATTTCTTTGAGAAGAGACTTAATCCCCATGAGTTCAGCAATATCAATGGCAAGTCCCCGGTATTCAGCTTTCGTACTCGACTTAGAAATAGTTTTATGCTTTCTAGCACTCCATGAAATGACATTCGATCCCAAGTAAACATAATAACCACTAGTGTAACGTCTATCAGTTGGATCACCAGCCCAGTCAGCATCCGTGTAAGCTTGAAAACTCAGTTACAAACTAGAAGAAGGCTTGAGAGTAATACTATAAGAGGAAGTACCTTATAACTAATGCAAGATTTTCTTTACAAGAAGAAGATGCTTGTTAGTAGGATGTTGCATAAATTGACAAACTTTATTGACTGAGAAAGCAAGTTCATGTGATCAACAAGTGTTGAAGACCGCCAACAAGACTTCGATATTCGGTAGTAATTTTAAAAGGAACCCCACCTTGTGGATTTAGCTCAGTAGAAGTAGTAAAAGGAGTACTCACAAGCTTCGCTCCTTGCATATTGGCATCCTCCAATAAATCCTCTATATAACGATGCCGAGAAAGAAACAAACCATCAGTTCTTGTAACTTCAACACCGAGAAAAAGAGACAACTCTCCAAGATCCTTTAGTGCAAATTCCTTATGTAGAGTGTCAATAAGATGTTGAAAATAAGAAGAAGAGGAGCCTGTTAAGATAATTTCTCAACATATACAAGGAGATAAGTAACATTAGTAGTTGAACGACGAATAAACAAGGAAGAATCTGCTCGGGAAACAACAAACCCAAGTTGTTTTAAAAATACACGAAGATGAGTGTACCACGCCCTTGGTGCCTGTTTCAGGCCATATAAAGATTTATGCAGTCGACAAACAGGATCAGGATAATTTGGATCAGTATAACCAGGAGGTTGCTTCATATATACCTCCTCCCTAAAGAAATCATTGAGAAATGTTTGAATTTCAAGTTGTCAAATAGGCCAAGCAGATATAAGGGCTAAAGTAAGAACAACACAAATTGTAAAAGGCTTTATAACCGGACTGAAATTTTCTCCATAGTCCTCTGCTTCACGTTGATGATCATCAACTGATATAAATATCAGATAGTCCGCCATACTTTTTCTTAACAGAAAGATAACGAGATGGCTCCACGTGCTCTGATTCATTATTTAGATTATGATCCAGGAGCAATACCCTATGAAATGAGGCATGGAACGAAGCCACTACGAAGAAGTTCCGGGAGTTACGAAGGAAGCTTCGGGCTCTCGAAAGTCACGTAGGGGGAATAACGAAATGGAATATGAAAAAAACGAAGAAATAAAAGAGGATAGGATTCCACTTGTACTGGATCTTAATTTCAAAAGCCTACAAAAATTGTTTCATCAGCAAGGCGTTTGACACGATACACCCATGTAGACCCTACGATATTCATATCCGGAGTACGTTTAACATAATACCAAGTGTCATTTTGGACAAGAGCATTATATTGGTCATCCAAAGAGTTATGCCATTTAGGATCTTCCTTTGCCTACGAATAACAAGTTGGCTCAAAGAAAGCATCAGTAATTGTGCAAGACATACTTCGAAGCTGAAAGAGCTTTCAGTTTGAAGATACCATCCTTTCCCATTGTAACCATAGAATGAGCATTCCTAATTGGTGATCGGGAAGCTGAGACAGAATTTTCAATTGAAGTACATGAGGAGATAGTAGTATCCAATGATACAGTAGAAACAATACTATCAGGAATCGTCTGTCCTTGTTCTATATCGAGAATACTTGGTTGGGAAGTATCGACTGACTGTATAGCGTCAGAAGGATCAGTAACAAGCGACGTAAGACTAATGATGTAGGTATGAAGAAAATGTTGAACCTCGGGTTCAAAAGACTGTTGAACTTCCGTAATAACATCAGCAGGTGGATCAAAAGATGATGATGAAGACTGCCAACAATATAATGTTGGAAATAGATCTAACTTATGTATAGTTGAGGTTCGAGACTCTTGCAGATCAGCAGTTGTTGTTTGTTTATTAGATACCTGCAGCTGAATATCAACAGGATGTTGTTGGGTGAACGATTTGGGTAGGCTACCAGTAGGAGTAATTTGCAAGGCATGAGTAGAACTGCAAACAGGAAAAGTTAGAGCATGAATATTGGTAGGAGGGACTGAATGAGCAACGGAAACAGGAGGGGAGGACATGTATGGTAAGAAACGGAAAGAAGTGATTACCTGTGAGGGATACGGGGAAGATGGTAGTACCGAGGAGGTGGAATATGCAAAGGAAAAGATGACTCATCAAAAACAATATGACGCGACCAATAAACTCGACCAGAAGGAATGTGCAAACACTTGTAACCCTCCTAATTGCATAAAAACCTAGAAAAACACAAGGAGATGACCGAGATTCAAGTTTATTAGATTGATAATCTCTAAGATGGGGAAAACATAAACAACAAAAGTCTGAAGAGATAGTAAATCTGGGAATTTACTAAATAACAATTCATATGGAGATTTAGTACTTGTAGGAACTGAGGGAACACGATTCATAAGAAAAGTGGAATTGGAAAAAGCATCGTACCAAAAGCAAGGTTGAACGGAAGCCATGGAGAGAAGTGTTAAACCTGTTTCAACTGACGATGGTGTCTTTCTGGAAGACTATTTTGAGCAGATGTATGGGGGCAAGTAAGGCGATGTTGGGTACCATTTTGTTGCAAAATTTAGTTAACTTCTTATATGCATTACCGTTATCAGTTTGGAAAACTTTGATTTTTCGACCAAAAAGAGTTTGCACTTGTCGATAAAAGACATCAAAGATACCAATGACATCAGATTTTGTGTACATAGGAGAAATCCAAGTGAAATAGCTAAAAGCATCAACAAAAATAATATACACCCTCCGTTTCTAAAAAATAGGCTTGTTTCCTTATTTGGGCATGTCAAAAAAATAGGCTTGTTTCCATATGTGTAAAGTCAAATGTTATGATTTTACTACTATACCCATAGAGGGACCACTTCTCTCTCTCCCATTTCTCTCTTAATACAAAAAGGGGACCACCTCTCTCTCCTCTTTCTCTAATAACAAATGAGTGGGGATCAAAGGATAGATTAGGAAAAAAACATGAAAAAGTGGCTACAATGATTAGTTTTCTTAATTTTTGTGCAAATCAAACAAGCCTATTTTTTAGAAATGGAGGGAGTAGTACTTAAAACCTTCATTAGATAAAAGTGGTGCAGGACCCCAAACATCTGAAACAATAAGATCCAAAGGATTGTCATAAACTGTAGTACTAGCATTAAACTAAGTTTATGACTTTTATTGGCTAAACAAGACTGACACATAGAGAACGTAATAGCAGAAATAGGTAAGTTGTGCTTGGAAATAATGGCTTTGACAGTTTTAATCATTGGATGCCCTAAACGAGAGTGCCAAGTTTTTAAAGAAGCACGTTCACCAACAAGAGCAGAAACAGGTAAAACGGAAAGAAGGGTATAAAGACCCTCCTTATTAAGCATTCCTCGAAGTATTGCCTCCCTAGTTTGGCGATCCTTTACAAGGAAAAAATAGTCATAGAATTCAAATAAGACATTATTATCAAGGCAGAATTTAGAGACAGAGACAAGAGATTTTTAGAGAGATGTGGAACATGATGTTAGAGCATAGCTCGGTTGAACCCACCAATCGTTGGTATGTAAAGTTTGGTTGTCATATTTTAGTGTGTCAAAACTCATCTAAGATTCGCTTGATTAAATACTAGAGTCAACTTCGTTTAGGTTAGACTAGGAAATCTAGGAATATTGAGACATACAAGTATTACTCCGAAGACATGAAGAATGTGAAGAAGTAGCGAACTACAACGATCGACGAAATCATCCTTCCACTTGAGGTTAGTAATATTGACTTGAACTGTTTCATTCCTAACGTATCTTTCAAGTCGTGCTATATTGAAAACATAACTGTGAACTTGTATATACTGTACATATTGTATAATACTCTAGTGATGTGACATGGCCATAATTGTATGATCATATTATTAGGGAATTAGACTACGAAGTATAACACTTATCTTTTTAACTTCGTAGATATGACATCGACATAATATTATATATGGTGTTACGATTATGTGAATGGGTTATGGGGAAGATTTTATCCTAGGAAACAATGTTTTACATTCGTTTAAAGGAAGTACATTCATGAACTTGTTTTATGAATCAAAAGGGAAATCGCTAGGCGTATTGGAACGACTATTCATTACAAATCTTTGGATTACCAATATGTGTGAGATGGTAGAACCGATCGTAACTATGTAATGTATCTTGGTATAACTAATCACAATGCCTGACTTATGATTTGGTATGACTAGTTTTCATTAATTAGTGTAACCGATCCTAAGTAATCACCATGAGATGGTATGATCGATATTTGTAATTGGTGTAACCGATCCTAGTAATTGGTGTGACCGATCACAGAGTGTTATGTAATCGATCCTTATAATTGGTGTAACCGGTCCTAGTAATTGGTGTAACCGATCCTGGTAATTGGTGTAACCGATCATAGTAACTGGTGTGACCGATCACAAGCAATACCATGAGTATATGGCAACCGATCCTGGTAATTGATACAACAGATCCTGGTAGCTGATGTAACCGGTCTTGGTAACTTGTGTGACCAATCACAAGTGTTTCCATATTAAGATATAACTGATCCTAGTGGTTGGTAGAACCGATTGAACCCGTGTATGTGATTTGATATTTGATCAATCACATAGTAGTCTTGGAATATAGGTGAACCAACTCTAAGCTTGTTTCGAAGTGTGGTATAACCAATTCCAAAATTGTAAATATGAAAGACGATTTACAGAGAAAAGATGTCAACATACTTTGATCACGTACAATAACTCTTATCTTTTATTGTTCAAAGATATTCCTTAGTACTCAAGGAGATATCGTGCCTAAATAAATTAAGAAACTTTTAATTAAGGATTTTGGTTTTATATGCTTTAATTACCAGCAATTAAATGCATATCTCTAGAGAATAAAAATTAGTAATGTGCATTTAATAATTGGAGATTTTCTATTCAGAGATTTCGGAAATATTGGACAAGCATTTATTGGAATTAGGAAAACCGAATTTTGCTATTCATTGCATATCTTGAGAATATTTTCGGTTTTGGAAATTCCTTGGTGTCAAACATCCTTGGTCTATAGATACTTAAGTTTTCATTTCTAGCAAACTATCCTAAGATCCAGGCAAACTTCATCTTTTTGTTGTTTATGGTGGAGTTGTCTATCCGGAGAGGAAAGTACCCTAGTTAGGCGAAATCTCTTACGACCGCTCGTTTAAAGACTTTTGTGGGATCAAGAAGCTATATGAGTACCGTTGGTGGGAAACTAGATAATTGCAGTGTTATTAGTTTTCGATTGATTTGATTGACTAACGGTTGTTGAAACTCTGATTGCACCTAGTTTGTTTATGCTTGAGATCTTCTATTATGATATAAGATTCACTCAAACTAGATCGAAGTATCGACGGGATCTTTAGAATTGTTTGTATATCTAAATACATCTTGTGATAATCCATTGTTAACAGACTCCGTTCTGTGCGTGATTGATCACAAGAGATTCAAGTGGTGTTGTGCAGGTTTTAATTGAAGATTAAATAAGATTTGAAGACGAAGAAGATTTATTATTGTTTCTCATATCTTTGTGTGTTGCACAAACCTTGATCGGATGGGATCCAACTAGAATCGGATTTATTCGATTGATCGGTTGTGTGAGATCGGCATCGCTTTATAGTTTCTATTTGAGATCTATATTGATTGATTGCGAATCTAGACTTGACTATTTCGGTAGTTAAAGTTAGATTAATCTAACCAGGCAAATGAGTTTATTAGTTTAAACGGAAGAGCCTTTTGCGTATGAACTAAGATATTTTTATCTTAAGGAATCAATAGAGTTGTTACCAAACAGATTTGTTGTTCCTTTACTTTTTGGAATACGATCCAAAGGAATTGTTCCAGTATGTGCGCTCATCGAAGTCGGAAATGTATGGATACTGAGGAAACTGAGTGAACTAGGGGTAGTGGATTGGTCTCAACTATACGAAGTTGGTTTAGATTTTGTATAGCGACTTAATTCTGAGAGTATTCAATTCTGGACTTTGTCCCGGGGTTTTTCTGCATTTGCAGTTTTCCTCGTTAACAAAATCTTGTTGTGTGATTTACTTTTATTTACCGCAATTATATTTGTTTACATAATTTGAAGTAAACTACACAAATGTTAACTCCGTTATACTTGATAGTGATCCTATAGAGTTTGGTTAAGTCCGAACCTATTATCAAGTATTGTCTCGATCTTGTATCCATAGTCAATCACGCAAGTTATCTTGTTGTCGTATTGTCTAGATCTCGTATGCATAGATGATCACACGAAGTGTGAACCGATTTGTTGCATTATCTCGACTTTGTCCATAGACAATCACTTTCGGTAGAGGACTTATGGGTGGATAAATAAAAGATTGTGGTATATTTGGGTACCCTCGTCTTTTCAATTGGTATCAGAGCAGGCAAACACGAAAAGATCTAACAATCTGTGTTTGGTGCGATCCAACCTATAAGATATGAGTCGAAATAATAAAAGCAAAGCTAAACTTATAAAGGACTCAATTAACGTATGTAGTTGCAGGAAATCCCACACTACACCCCTCACAAGAATCCACACAATCAAATCATTTTAAGATGAACAATTATAAGTTTTACTGATTAAATTCCATAAATGTTACAAGATGAAAGGGAGATAAACCAAAGAATTACAATCACTCTAAACTTTTCTCTTTCTTAATGACTTGCTCAACACTACGAAAAAGATCTCTCCCTTCGTAAGCTTTGTTCGGCTCTTTATATAGGACATTACATAGTGGATGACGGCTAAATTTTGTCCTTTATTTTCGGGTATGTCTTGCGAAGTATCGCAAATGTACAAATGTCAAATCTCGCGACACTCCTCGATCTCGCTACATCTTCACATCTTTCTCGTGTTTTGGCTGTCGTCATCCGTTACGTCGTTTTTACTTCCATCCCGCGATGTCTTCGCAGTGTGTCGTTTATGGACTTCGTGAGAATCTTGGTGTTGCGATATTCTGATCCTACATCTTGACTCTTCTCATGTCTTCTCTGCGAATAAGAGAACGTCATGAGAACTAATTTTTTCAAAATGCCGCAACTGTTCCTATCTTCATACTTTTCTGTATTTGTATGATTCCGTATTATTACGCAGAATTTATTACACGTGTCTCTTCTTCCACCCATTTCTTGACACGTCTCTTTCAACCGTTATTTCTCAACCGTTCACATCCCTTCTCGCATTAAATGCGTTTATCTTCTCAAGAATTCTTCTCTATATATAGTTTTCTCACCCTCCTCTTCTTCTTTTTTACTTTCTCTCTGCAATTTTTCTTCAACTCTCCTCCGTAATTTCCGTTTCTGCTACTGTAAATCTTCTTCTTCTTCTTTCTTTCGATCTTCAGTTCTTCACTCATTCCCATACTGAAAATGGCTTCAACCGGTCGCAAATACGAAGCTTCTTTTGAAGAAATTCAAAAAGATCTTCAAGGAAAAGGTTTTACTTTAACCACCATTCCCGATCAGGAATCTAAATCCATTCTTTCTGCCAAGTTGTTCACTGATCATCATTGTGATGATCATGAAATCATAATTTCTCTTGGTCAAATTCTCGCCGGCCTTCCCATTCCTCTTTATAACCCTAACCTTCCGTTATTCTATGGAATTCTTGCTCATGGGAACTTCTCGCGAGCTATCTATCAATTAAGCGGGGATTGCATCCGTTTAATACTTGAATTCGCCAATCGTGGCGCTGGTAAGGGGTCTCTTTACCCAACAGAATTTAGGGACCCACAATTTAAGGAATTGGCGATACTCGCTGAAAGATACACAGTTGAGAGTTTCTACGAGAATTATGAATTCATTCCTATGAGGAGGGATAATACTCGCTGGGGTGTTCGTCTGAAAAGAAAGGATGATGTTGCTAACGATAAGCTCCTTATGCAGGACATTGGTTTGGCATTACGGTAAAAACAACGTCCGCGTCACTCTAAAGACGATAGATGGTGTGTTTTTCCATTGGTGTTAAAGGGCCTTATATCGCAGGCTCGAATGTACTTCCTGCGAACTTCGCTACTTATCGACCTTGGGTATTCAATTGGCCCGAGAAGAATAAAGAGGTATGTCTTCCAACTTCGCGTACTTCGTAATCTTTCATTGGTTGCTTATCCCCTTATCCTTTGATTCTCGTGAAAAATTTTAGATTGAAAAGTTAAGATTGAGCTACAATCGGACCGGGAAGGTTAGCACTTTAGCTGCTCTTCGCTCCGTCAAGGATGAAGTAAGAAACACTTTATATATTTTTTTAACAATATTGTTGCCTCTGTTTCTTATCTTCATCTGTGTGCGAAGGTTGGTGTTGAAGTTGTTGGAGAAGAAGAAAACCCTGAGGCTGCGAAAGCCAAAGGTAGAGGTAAAAATCCTCTTCGCAAGGAGAAGTCTGTTGCTCCGCCTCTGAAGAAGCGAAAACTTCACCTCCCCTATCCTTCGAATCTTCAGTCAGGTGAAAATTCTGGTGATGAGGAATATGATGATGTGAATATCCCTTCTTCAAATTCTCCAGCTGGATCTTCTATGGCACAGCTGTCTAGCATCTTTTCTGATTCCATGCAAGGGATGGGTGACGATCGCCTTTCTAATACATGCAAGGCTCTCGCGAGTATTTGCGATTCACCTTTGCTTGAGAGTGATAGTTCTCTTCATGGGGTCTCCAGATCAGTGACTCCAAGCTTCTTAAATTCACTTAGTGTCTTGATATGTTTTCATTCTCTCTTTTTTTTTTTTTTTAATAGTTTTTATTTTAAATCATATCTTTTTAATTTCTTTGTTTTCTTTTGTAGTCCGGGAGAGCTTCCTTTGCTGTTGCCTCAGATCTTGAGAAGAGGCGCAGTGTTCTCGAAAAGAAAAATCTTCAGTTTCGCAAGAAAAATGAAGAATTGGGAGTTGAAGCTACTGCTCTTCGCAAGAGAAATGAAGAATTAGAAAGCTGGATTTGCCATTCTTCGCGAGAAGAACAAGCAATTAGAAGGCGACTCGTCACTCGGAAGAATAAGATTTCTAGCCTTCAAAGCTCCAACCAACAACTTTATGGTATGAAACTTTTCCCTTTTCCTTTGTTTTGTTCTCTTGTTATCTTCCCTCATCGACTTATCATTTTCATGAGACGTTTATAACCTTTACGAGGAAGCCATTCTTCTTCATTCATTTCCTGAACCTATGGATGATGATGCTCTTCTTGCTCATCTCAACGATTCTTTGGATAGTTTTCAAATAACAAAATTAAATCTCTTCCTCTAAATGAACTTCAATCCAGATTTCGCCTCTTAGAACTTGATCATAGATCTAGCTTAAGCTTAGCCAACCAACTTAAACGTACGTATCTTAGTTCTAAAGAGAAAATTAGTATTTTAAGGAAGAAAATTAGTGATCTCATAGATGATAAAGATCGCATTGCTAGACAAGGTGCTCAAGCATTAGCGAAATTCCAAAAGACTCTTCTTGAAGTTCAAATTGAACGGGATGAATCCATCCGTCACAAAATGCTATTCTTAGCGAAAGAGAGAATCAAATTCGTTCCCTTCTTCTCATAAACAATGATGATGAATTTGCTTGGGCTCTTGAAGGTTCTAGATGATGCAGAAATAATTTAGGTGTTAACATTAGTCTTCAAGCTGAGCATACGGCCTTGGTTAGAGATATGGTTTCTGACAGAGAAGGTTGTTAATTATTCTTCTTTATTTAATTGCTTGCATAAAATTGTCATCAAGTTGCTGATTCAATGTTATATGTTCGCAGAAGCTGAAGCAAGGTTTCGAAAAAGAATTGAAGAACTTGAATCTGAGAAAGAGCAACTTGCCAAAAATCTTTCTTCTCGGGATGATAAATATTCTAGGTTGAAGAACCAACTAAAGATCACTATCGCGAATTTTAAGAATGATGCTATTCTTTTTCGCAATCAAACTATTGAGATGGTCTGCGATGACAATAACATCCCTCAGTCTAAATACCCTTGCCTTCTTGATGAAGTTCCCCAAAATATGCCTCCTCTGGATATTTCTGATAGCGATGCTAGTGAAGAAGAAGAGGAATCTAATGAAGATGAAGAAGTTGAAGGATCTGATGAAGATAATGAAGGGGAAGGATCAAATGAGAAATAGTTTTATTTTCCTTTTTCTTCCTTTGTAATATTTGTACAATCATTTTTTCAATCTCCCATCTTCGGGTGTATTCTTTTGCTGTGAATTTCTTGAGTCTTTGAATATAATTTCTATCTTTCTTGTTTCTTCCTGCACATAAAGAGCAATTCTTTTTTGCAATATGGTCAATCAATATATGCGCAAATCTGTCGTATGAAAACAAATAACACGTTCTTGTTCATTCCCATACTTGCCTCTGTTATTTTTTTTCGAATGGGAGATTAAGCATAGTTTCATGAATATTTTCTGCTTTGAACTTTATCATTGCGACAAGATCGCAGGACGTCCTTACATTTTCATGTAATGACCCATTGATCTTGCCTTATCATTTCTCTTGTGTGGTCTTATTTTGCCTTCCTAGTTAAAGGTCTTACTTTGCCACCTCTCATTTTTGCGACAAGATCGCAGGACGTCTTTACACTTTCATGTACTGACCCATTGATCTTGTCTTATCATTTCTCTAGTATTATTGCCTCTGCAGGATATTTTTCTTGCGACAATATGACAGGCCTAAATATCCTTGCGAACGTAAAGCCCCATGACATTGCCGTCTTTACGACGAAATCGCAGGACGTTCTTACATTTGCATGTAAGGACCCATTGATCTCGTCTTATCTACTCTTTTGTATTTTTGCCTCTTCAGGATTGTTGCACAAATATGACAAGCCTAAATATTCTTGCGAACATAAAGTCTCATGACATTTGCGTCTTTTTTGACACTATCAGCTCCCTAATGGAGGGTGCCGCCCTTATCTTCCCCCTGGTTGCCCCTTCAAGGAGGCGTACTTCTGTCATACAAGGATAGCTCCTCCCATCCGGTCCTAACAACAACCAGTTGTTTTCGTAGCCTCTTATCCCTTTTGCCTATAGGGCTTATGGTTACGAGACTGCACCCTAAGTGGAGTTTTCTTGGGCGAGTGCAGCATAATTTGAGACTTGCCAAGAATGGTCGAGACACTTCAAATGCCCCGAGGCACCCTTGGCTCAACCGTGTACCTCGGCGCCTTGGTCAAATGCTGACTCCTTAGAAGAGACCCCCGGTCGTCCAATCTAAGTCACTATCTTAGATTGAAAATCCAAGGTACCTCTCCTGGATGGGTTTTATTACCCCCAATCTCCATGACTCGGGTTCCAGGGGCGGTGTAACCTTTTCCCTGAGCCACGTTATAGATACCCCCTTACATGACGCACTTTAGGTACTTTGCCTCTTACGAAATTTTATTCGCGAACTAGGGTGTACGCCATGAAGGTTCGTCCCATTCTGATATATATATATATATATTTTTATTATTTTATGTAATAGGTACCCCCTACTATGACGCACTTTAGGTACTTTGCCTCTTGCGAAATTGTGTTCGCGAACTAGGGTGTACGCCATAGTAAGTTCGCCTCTTTCTGATTATTTTGTTGATTCTTCTGCCTATATAAGCTCTTTTGTACTTTCGCAACGCGTTTGCCATTTGTAAAATATATTTTCTTCTTCTTCATATCAACTCTTACACTACTCCATTTTCACCACTCACGATTTTTTTTTTTTTTTTTTAAAAAAAATAAAAAAATAAATAAAACAACTTACATTTGTCGTCTCCCTCCCCAATTTTTCTCTGACAATCAACAATTACAGTTATTCTTTAAGTCTCTTATTTCTGCTACTTTCTGCCATTGCGAAACCTTCGCCACTATCTGTCTTCATCTTTTTTTGATTTTGCAGCATTTCTTCCTCTCTTTGCTCTATCACATCTACCATTAATTTTTCACCTCTTTGTTTTTCTTTAATGTTGTTTTTCCAACTCCTCTGTTTCGCAGCTATTTCTTCACAGGATTCGATATCAACCTCATAACACTTCTTTCCTTCAACCCAATCTCCCTTTATGATACCAACACCAGTGGGATGAGGGAACTTGATACATTGATGGAAAGTTGATGCGACACCTAAGATCTCATGTAACCATGGTTGTCCGATCAGCGCGTTGTATGGTGATTCCACATCAACTACGCAGAATAAAATTCAGAGAAGATAATCCTTTCGGTGGAATTCGCATATGAACTTCTCCTTTTGGCTTATTTGCGGTACCATTAAAACCATAAATTTTATAGGTTGAAGGTATCAAATCGCATCTTTTCCTCCCATAGTTTTGTAGGTATGATAAAAAGGATATTCACAGAAATCCGGTATCAATTAAAATTCTATTAATTGCCCATGAGTTTTCCGCTTCATCATCTTCATCATCATTAGGTTTTGGGTTAATCTCCAATCTCACCACCAATGGGTTATCATGCATTCCTCCACCTTCAGGTACTTCTTCCGTGGTAAAAGAAATGATCCGCTTCTGCCATTCTTCCAGTTGCGACGTCTTCGCGGTGTTCATTATTTCTTTATCATTGACATCCCTTGCGTAAACCCTGCTGAGAGTAATGTCGTGGAAATCTTCAATTGTCTTGTACGAATGTACAATAGAGTTACAAAACAGATTTTTTGCTTTTGCCCCAACTTCTATCACAAATGTTTCACGTTCTTTTGTTGTGTTCGCCACGGGGAATTTCTGGAGGAGATGGTAATGCTTGAGGTTGAGCTTTTCTCACTAGAAAATGATTTAACTTTCCCCGATCTATCATCCGAGAATGATTCTCTTTATGTTTAGCAGTCATTTGTTGTATGTCCATGGAAATGGTGATAAGAACAAAATTCATGGCTTCTCTCGCTTGGAGGTGGCTCCTTTCCCATGTTCCATGGTGTTGGTATATTTTCCATCAAGATTATAGCTTCCCATATTTTCTCCACGCTAGCATTCAGAGGTGGCATCTCAATTTCTTCCCATACTATCATGCGGCTTCCTTGTCCCCTATGATAATTTTGCCTTTGACCTCCATAATTTTCTTTGGCTGATCAAGTCTTTGAATTTTGTTATTTCCACCGCGGTTATAGAAATTTCTTTCTCTCTCGTATTCTTCTTGGTCACGACTCCCCATAGCTACTAGCTTCGTTGATTATCACCCATTATCAACTCTGGTTGTCCTTTGAAGTGCTCGCCTTTGTATTTATCAACTTAGGTAACAAGCTTGCATTATTTGCATTCGAACTCGTGTTCGCAACTGGGTATGATTCCATTTCATTTTGTTTTTCCTCGAGAGCAATATATTCCTCCTGTAATTATCGCAGCTCAGTCATTGTGATTGTGTTCTTAATTCTGAAAATTTGAATGTATAACAGATTGGTTGCGAACATAGCATTAATGAATGATAAAATGAGATATCTCTCATCAACGCGACCCGCCATGTCGCTACACATTTTCTTCCATCTCATGGTCAAATGCTTCAAACTTTTGTTTTAATCCAAATACGTCTTCAATGCCAGGTCGCGAGAAATTGTTACTTATGTACATCCCTAAAAATATAGCCTGTAAATGATTGAAGGATGCTATAGTATTTTTTGGCAGGCCTTCAAACCATTTCAGAGCTTCTCCTGTTAAACTTGATGCAAAGTATTTGCACAATATAGTGTCATGATTTTCCCATTGTAACATACATCTCAAATAAGCTTTGATATGTTGTATTGCACAAGTTGATCCATCAAAAATGCTGGTTAATGTAGGCAAATTACATTTTGGGGGTATTCCTTCTAATTGTATTTCTCGTGTGAATGGGGTTTTCGCAGCTTCTTCTATAGCTTCATCCAATTGTCTCCTACCTCCTTCTTTCTTATTATTTAACATTCTTCTCATTTCCGCTAGCTCTTTCAAAATTTGTTCGTTTATACTAGAATTATCTTCCATTGGCCTTTTTAACTCCGCCTCTCTTCTTATGCGTTCATATCCGTTTTGATTCTCTTGATCATCATTTTCTTCTCGTCTTTCTCTGCGACCTTCTCTCTCATTCCTTTCATGGATTCGCACACCATTATATCTCTCATTTTCTCCTCTTTGTCGTCTTTCAGTTCTCCTTAGTACTCTATCGTATTCTTCATTGATATTATCATTATTGCGATTGCGCTCACGCCTCCTTTCTCGATTATCATGATTATTTTGGCGAATTGCCTCTTGTAATTCTTGTTCTTCCATATCTGCTCTTAGTCTTTCCCTCTCGCGAGCTAGATGTGCTTGTTCAGTATAATGCCTTTCAATTTCATCCTGAATTGCTTGGTGATTTCTTTGTACTTCTCTCCCATGTAATATTCTCCTTCCTTCTTCCTGATTTTCTCCATCCTCTTGATTATTTCGCCTTTGTCGGTGTCTATCTCTCTGATTTCCATCGTTTTGCCCATCTTGGAGAATTTCACCATGTTGGATATAATGATCTCCTCTTATTTCTCTTCTTTCGTGACGTTCCTCATCTAAATTTTGTATCTCTTCTTGAATTTCTTCATTAGCATTTTCATGTGCATATCTCGTCTTACTTCTTCCCTTACTGATCTTGATTTTGTAGTGCTTCTTGACCTTATGTTCTGTAACCTTATGTTTTCCATCCTTAACTCATGATTTTGCCTTGTCAAATTTGCACGTTCTTCTATTTCTAATCGCCTTTCTTCGCGTATTGTTTGTCTCAATGCCTCTAACGATGTAATCTCTTCATTTCCATGAATTATTCCTCCAACCATTTCTTGATCTCTCTCTTCTTGTCCATTACCTCCTAATTGTTGCTCTTCCCCTATTTCATCTACAGAATCCGATCGCCAAGTGTGTACGCTTACTCTGTCATAATCCTCAGTTCTATTTTGTATTGGTGCATGCTAAATTGGCGATTGAACCCGATTTTCTCCATTATTTCTTGTGTTTGCTCTTGAAGATTCTCTCATTTCATTTCATTCTTCCCCAGCAAGTCTCCTACTCCTTCTAACAGTCGTTGGTTGTTCTAATGTATGTCTTCTTCTTGCCATTATTTAACCTTAATGAATTGTTGAAAATTATATGAAATTCTTTATTTACTACTTCAAATCCTTCCAAATCACAATATCAATCTTCATTCATCCCTGTTTCTAGCGCCATTATGTAGTTGCAGGAAATCCCACACTCCACCCCTCATAAGAATCCACACAATCAAATCATTTTAAGATGAACAATTATAAGTTTTACTGATTAAATTCCAGAAATGCTACAAGATGAAAGGGAGATAAACCAAAGAATTACAATCACTCTAAACTTTTCTCTCTCTTAATGACTTGCTCAACACTACGAAAAAGATCTCTCCCTTCGTAAGCCTATTCGGCTCTTTATATAGGACATTACATAGTGGATGACAACTAAGTTGTCCTTTATTTTCGGGTATGTCTTGCGAAGTATCGCAAATGTACAAATATCAAATCTCGCGACACTCCTCGATCTCGCTACATCTTCACATATTTCTCGTGTTTTGGCTGTCGTCATCCGTTACGTCGTTTTTACTTCCATCACGCGATGTCTTCGCAGTGTGTCGTTTATGGACTTCGTGAGAATCTTGGTGTTGCGATATTCTGATCCTACAACGTACATCAAGATGCTGAGAATAATCTTTCAAAAAGGGTCAATGGAAATTGGTCTCGTAATTCTTTTCGGAAATCAAGAACAAAGTCTATGACTGATAACTTGATTGAGAATCATGTTCATGATCAGAAAGGAATGCATCCAAAACGAAAGGAACATGTTTTGGATCCGACTCCAATTACTAGTGAAAAATCTTTTATTTCTATTACAGAAAGAAAGAAGAACTTTGATTCACTATCCTGTTCTAATCCTGAATTAATGGCTGGATTACAAAGGTTTTTCAACAAAGTCAAAACCTTTTCAGAAGCAGGAAAATCCATTGATATCCTGAAGATGTCTTATAACTTATTTTTTAACTAAATGTAAGAATTGGTGAAGGGAAGCGTGAAACACTCAGTCTTCAAAATAACCTGGCAGATTATTTGGAACAAAAATTGGCTTTGTGTAATGAAGTAAATCAGCAAACTTCAGAGTGTGAATATCTTACACAATCGCTGGAACATTCACGAATAAGGATTAAAATCCTTATAGAAGCTCTTCTTACATAATCTTGTCAAGAGGTATGCTTTGGAAAATCCTTAGACAGACATCTTCAACAAGGTATGGATACCTTAAAAGGGCATATCGAAAGTCTTGAAAGAAAGATATTTGCAATCTGTTTGATATCAGACAAAGACTACTTGGGATCGAATAAAAAGGGTATACCGTCTTGGGCTCAAAAAGTAATCAAGAATATAGCATCACATAAAGATCATGTCTCTAAAGATAAGAAGGAAGATGTTGCTCCAATAGTACTTGGTGAGGAAAATCCCTCTCACCCCAACACTTAACAATGTTGGTAATTGCATCCTTACAATGCCAAATCTGTTGATGTAAGGAAGCAAAAGTATTTGGGCATCTGGTATCCTGTTAATATCTCTTATTCAACATAGAGAGAATACACAATCTACCTGAAAATCACTTAATAGGTTTTTGTGTGTAGAAAAGTTGTCTTACAACAACTAGTGTAAACAAGATACGCTTTCTTGTCTAGAGTATTGTTAGGTACATGATTTCAAAGATTGATTCTTTTCTGAAAAATCTTTGGGAAACACATAAGATACGAAACTATTTTCGAATCTGATCAGAATTATTTATTTAAGGTTGATCCCTTTGTATAGTATGTGTTGAAATTCTCTAATATATGTGCTCATCTTGTTTGAGAACTTATACTAAAAGATGTATCCTCAAACCAGATCTCAAGCTAAGATTCTGAAAGCTTTGAGTGAAATGGCTTCTAATGAAACCATCAATCTTTTTGATTCCTTCAAGAAATTTGGTTGTGAGGATAACCAAAAAGAGAAAGAAGATGTGTCATCTCAAGAAGGACTTATTAATCTCCTAGTCCAAAATAGTTCGGATGCTAAAATTGATATTCTCAATCTTATTCAAGTCCTCCTCAGTACTGTTGAAACTCATCATAAACAGGCAGTATTTGAAAAGGCGGGGGCACAATAACCACGCCCAACAATTCGTTTGGCAATCTAAATAGACAAACTCCAATATACTTTCAAGAGAATCAACTAGACAGTTAGACTCAATCTAGAGAAAAGCATATCCAAGAGTTTTATATCTCTATCTCTCAATTCAATCTGCAATCACCAAATAAGAATTTGCGAGCCCGATTGAATATAAGAGAAATAACATGAACGGTACCAAAGACCAGTGTTCAAGGATCAATCAATTTCAATCAACAACCAAAGGTTGGATTTCCCAATTGATCGATTCAACACACAACCTGTGATATTTCAATTATATAACAAAATATAATGCGGAAAATAAATAACACAGACACCGGAATTTTGTTAACGAGGAAAACCGCAAATGCGAGAAAAACCCGGGACCTAGTCGATTTGAACACTACACTTGTATAAAGCCACTACGGACACTAGCCTACTACCAATGAACTTTGATTTGGACTGTAGTTGAACCCCTAATCAATCTCACACCAATTCAAGGTACGGTTGCGCTCCTTACGTCTCGATCCTAACAGGATACTATGCACTTGATTCTCATAGGCTGATCTCACCCACAACCAAGAGTTGCTACGACCCAAAGTCGAAGACTTGATAAACAAATATGTTTCACACAGAAAAGTCTATAGGAATAGATAAATCTGTCTCCCACAGAAATACCTAAGAGTTTTGTTCTAACTTTTGATAAATCAAGGTGAACAGGAACCAATTGATATACAAGACTTATATTCCCGAAGAACATCCTAGAAATATCAATCACCTCACAATAATCTTAATCGTATGGTAGCGAAACAAGATATTGTGGAATCACAAACGATGAGACGAAGATGTTTGTGATTACTTTTTATCTTGCCTATCGGAGAATAAATCTCAAGCCAATCTTAAAGAAGATCGTACTCAAACACGATAGAAGATGCAAGATCGAGATCACTCAACTACGAGAGAAAATAGTTGGGTCTGGCTTCACAATCCTAATGAAGTCTTTAAGTCGTTAACCTACGGGGTTTCGTGAAAAACCTAAGGTTAAAGGAGAATCGACTCTAGCTTATGCAACTAGTATCACACATGAGGTGTGGGGATTAGGTTTCCCAGTTGCTAGAGTTCTCCTTTATATAGTTTTCAAATCATGGTTTGCAATCTAAGTTACCTTGGTAACAAAGCATTCAATATTCACGGTTATATGAAAACCTGATTAGATTCAAGCTAATATCTTTCAACCGTTAGATCGAACTTAGCTTGTTACACACAAATGAAATGTATCTTCATTTAGGTTTATGTAGCCGTACCTAAACGTGTACACCATGTTGGCTCAACAATAGTTAACCAAGGTTAGCCATATGAACACTCTCATATCAACCTTATTCATCTTAACCATAACTAGTTCAAATGACTCAAATGAAACTAGTTAAAGAGTTGTTCAATTGTTATATTCTCATAAAAGTATACAAGAACACAATTGAAGCAAAATCGGCTTGATTCACTCGGATCAATTCATGAACATTATAGCCACGGTTTGAAAAGAATGCATTCCTTAATATATAAATGTATTAGTTTATGTACACAACCGATTTTAAAACTTTAACTTTCAAGTACGCGAACAGGTACGCATACTTGAAATACCCGGACTGAAATTGGGTTTCGCCAGTACGTGAACAGGTACGCATACCACCAATCCCAGCAGAAAATCTCGGACATGAACCTTACGCCAGTACGCGTACAGGTGCGCATACTTAGGTTCCCGGACTTCACAAACCAACAGGTACGCATATGAGTACGCATACTATGGTTCCCGGACATGGACAACATATGTGCAAGAGTAAACAACATGTCACAATCCAATAATGGTTAAGTGTTCTAAACTCTTTATTTCAATCATTGAAACTTTCTTAGAGGATGAAAATAGCCGTTTTCATCATCAAAGCAATTTTCAAGTTATTGAAATAATCATAACGAAATATTCCAAGTCTACACCAAATGATTGTATCACACAAACCATGCAAGATGTTACTCGGCGGTTTTCACATGATCAAGATGAACTTGGTCAAAGTGAAAGCTTGCCAACACATATTTCGAGAAATATGTAAACGAGATAAACTCAGCTCGAAATGTCAAATGTGTATAATAGAAAACTACATCGTAACACGACTTTTCTCAATATAAGAGATAGAATTGAAATAGACTTTCCAAGTGATAGATGAGTTTCAGTCTCCACATACCTTTTTGTTGATGAATTTCCACAAGCTCTCCTTAGTAGTTCTTCATCTTCAATGATGAATGCCGTGAAGTCTAATGCTCAACTACATAATCTATCCTAGTCCTAGACATCTATAAGTAGACTAGAAATCAAGACTTATAGTTTTGATCACTAACATTGACAAACAAGCTTGAGATGGCAACGCTTGCGAGTTCGAGACCCAGCAAAGGTGCTCTAACAATCTCCCTGTTTGTCAATGTTAGTGATCAAAACTATCAATACATATGGATACAAAATAAATAAACTTTGTAGCTTCTCATCTAAATGCTTGATCTCCTTGGTTCTTCAACATTACTCGAAATCTTCGTCACTTTCAAGTACTCCAATGATTCCAAATGTGTTCAACTCAGCATCATAGTTGTTGAATATCCGTAGCTATAACAATGAGAAAACAGCTGCTCTCAATCATTATTATACAGTGTCATAGTATAATTATACGTCATCAAAGTTCAATTGTATCACAACTTTGACAACAATACTATGGTGATATGTATCACTCCCTCTTAGTCAATAGTTCATCACACAATGAAAACCACTCCCCCTTACATAATATTTTGTAAACCATATGTATTTGTAGTGTGAACTACACATTAATTCTCCCCCTTTTTGTCAATATAAATTGGCAAAGGTACGAAAACTAGTGGGATCCTTATGAAATTTTCATAGAGATACTTCATGACCAAAAGAGAACAACATATCAACTTTTTTAGATGCCATCATATAGCCTAAGCTAAATGCATTCATCAAGGAGTTTATAAAGATACAAGATAACCCCTATAATATTCTACATCCGCACTCCCTACAAAGATTTGGCAATTAAGCACAAGTTCAATTAAGAACTCTCCCTCATAAAATGTCATTCTCGAAATAACAACAAGAGCGACCTTACTTTTACAAGAAAAAAAGGATTTCTTTGGACATTAACAAATCACATAAGAATATGAATTTGTATCAAAAAATCTCAATTGAATTAACCACAAGGACAATGATCAATTCAATTGTCCATGCTCAACATAAGAGAACTTACTGAGCAACACAATATATGCACAAAGATGTGGATCAGGGAAAGACCAATACTGCGGAATAATCAAAGATTCATTCTATTTTTCATCACTATTTGCAGAATGACATTTAATAGACTTAATCTTTGTAAACAAAAGTTCATCCTTTCTTCCATCAATATTTGCATAATGAGATAAAAGGCTTAACTTTTGTAGTCAAAATTTCATTCTATCTTTTGTCGATACTTTCATACCAACATATAATAGAGATAACTTTTGAACAAGTATGGGACAGTCAAGGTTCACGGACGTAAACAACATATCCCATAACAATTTGCAATATATAAAATCATAAAGATTAATACTGCAAAAATCATCTTCCAATTCAACTTTAGAATTTAAATAAATAAATCTAAAAACATTGCAAGATGAAAATTTTGGCAATAGCTATATGTACTCACAATAATGGCTATTCCAAACCCTAGTTATCCTTCTTAAAAACACAAGAATAAATTCTCATAAGAAGTTTTCTAGGCATTTATCAAAACGAACTCTAAAACCAAAAACTGATAAAGCACGAAAAACTAATCACCATCTTCATCATCGGAAACCATAAGAGTGGCTTGAATCTTATCCATGTCACCCTTGATTTCTGGAAACTTAGTAGCAATCACAAGTAATTTTTCTTGCATACACCTTACCTTGGCACTAATCTTACAAACACCTTTGAGAATTTGATGAAGAAGATTCATGGAGGAGGAATCACATGAGCCATCAAGGATGTCACATCTTTGTCTCTTGCAAGCATTCTCCTTCATATGTTTGAAAGTACATGAACGAACAAGCTTGGGAGTTCCAATGGAGTTGCCAATCGGAGTTATAGATAAATAGCGACAAATTCGCTCAATCAAGCAAGGATAGCCTAACTATTTGTTGGAAGACGTCATCGACAACATTTGATATATGATAAACCCATAAATGTCGAGACTTTGAGTTTCCAACACAAGGAAATAGACCAACTCCGCAAACTCACGGATCCAACGAGAATTCTCAATCGTGGAGGGACAAAGATTAGATATACCAAGTTTTCCAAAGGACATCAAAGAGAGACTAAGATTATTAGTAGGAAATTTTCCCATATTCCAATCAACACTCTTGACACAGAGACCAATAGAAATGGTTTCATAAGAAGGTCTTTCATAACTAGGTCTTGGAAGGCGAAAACTCCCTAAGAGAATTTTAGTAATCCTTGAAATTAACTCTCTATTTACATGAATCCTTTGTCTATTTATCATGGTCTTGAATTCCATTTCATCATAATTAACATCATAGATGTTAGCATAGAAGATTCTTGTAAGAGTGTCAAAACCTTCACCAAGACCATCAAAGATATTTCCAAGATTGAATTTTTTAAGAAAAATCAAATCCTCTTTATGCCCACTAGTAAAATCCAACTTCTTTTCTAGAATAAACCCATTAGATGAAATTATTTCCAAAACATTCCCACAAGAATCATTGACAAATCTAATTCTAATGGAACTTTGATCTATTGGTAAGTTCATGCTAGAAGAAAATGAAGAACCCAAAGTTTTTGAAACCTCTTATGAAACCTTGAAATTCTTCATGAGATCTAGAAATTAAGAGATTGGAGGAAGAGATGACTTAGTTGATATGTTCCTTAAAAAACCCTTTTCAATTTTTGATCTCCAGGTATGATTAATGGAGAAAACACACAAACCCTAAAACGTTCACGTACGCGGACACGATGGGAGGAAGAAGAAGGTACGCATACGCTCCTTTTATATACCCAAAGATGGGCTTGGAACCGTTTCTGAACCGCGACCCACAAAAGGAATGTAGGATTTCTTAGGTGATCAAACACCAATGTTATGCAACTCGCGAAAGCAGACAAATGTGTGAAAAGACGGTGCAGTAAAAAATAGAAAAAAAACATTAACCCAGGTACAAACAAATCAACCGTTTTCTTGCCCCATCTCAAGATATATACAAATGGGGTAGCGCCAAACAAGTTACCAAGTGGCAAGATGTGCAGAGACACCCTCATGCACCATTTCCGGTTGATATTTGTGAACAATACCAGTGATATAATCATAGTAATGATGATAATCAGGGTTAACAGAGCTTTCTAACCTCTTTTTCATATGACCAGAAAGGAGATTTTCCTGATAACATAAACCTGTATCAAGGACACAAGAACCCGTTTTATTGGACCCACTTGTGTTGACAACATGTTTAGTTCATACATCATGATTGCATGATTTGACATGTACGGAACTTTTAACAGAGCGATTCTTATTCTTAACAGAATTAAGCTTTTCTATGAATCTAAAAACGTCTTCAAATGCTCTAAATAGATCTTTGTAAATTGATCCATCACGATAGTATTTCTCAAAAAGATTAAGAGTTAATCTAGTGAGATTCCATATCTTTGAGCATTGTAACGTTTTCTCGACCTTCCTTTCTTAGAGGAACGTTTAATTTTTTCCTTTAGATTGTTTCTCATTATCTAAGTTTTCCAAAGTCTTAGATGGAATGAGATTATCATGAGAACTCACATGTCTAGTCCATAATAATCTCTGAAAAATCTTTAAGGAATTCTGGCGTGCATTACAGATGCCGAGAGCAAATTTCCCAAAGAAATTTCCCATGAGGACAAACTTTAGGGATCAGTCAAACACAAACTTATTAGGTTTATTGATAGACACATTTTTGTGTCTAATTTGATCTCAATACTATATATTGTTGGCACTCGATTTTGTACTTATTATGGTGTTTTATGTGTGTGTAGGTATTTTTGGGGAATAAATATTTTTGGAAAATTCGGCTCGAAAAAGTGTTAAAAGGCACCCCGGAGGACTCGTGTTATTCGGACTCTCACTATTGGTTAAGGGGCACTCAATTGATAAGGGGTACTTGCTGCTATTCGCACCCCAGCAGTGGTTAAGGGGACACCACCTTCATCCCCTTCATTTGAAACTATTTTTGGCGGGAAAATGGGGTTATTCGTCTGCATAATTTTTGAAGAAATCTGTGGCGAGTTTTGTGGAGATTTAATCTCGGGTTTGGACTGTAAACAATCTGTTTCATCCAAACAGGGCTGGTAATCAAGTTGGATTCGTAAGAAAAGGAAAGGAAAGATGATCTCGTGAAAACAGGGAACATGAGAATACCGAGAATATTTCACGCTTACAATGAGATTTATGTGCATCAGGGTGTGTCTGAAGAGGGTTTGAATCGATATTTGATGTGTTGGCAGCGTGTTGGGATAGTGTCGACACCAGCAGAGCGCATGAAGAGATAAAAATTTGAAGAAAATTATCGTATTCTGCATGGAAAATAATATCGAGTTATGGTGAGAATATTTGGAGTTATGGGAGTTTATTCTTAGTCCAAATGAGTATATATAGGTAGCTCGGTTCACATACAAGAGGGAGGAGAGTTTGGGGCGAGTTTGGAACATCACAGAGCAGAAAAGATCGAGTTGTAGAGAATATTTTTCTGCTCCTATGGAAGACGAAGAACACGAAGAACAGACAGCCAAAGACCGTCGTTCTTCAACAGTGTCAACGACAGAGCCTTTAGAGTCGTACTACTACAGAGCCAGTGACGCATATTTGTTATCGTTCTTTGTAACAGTGTTTTGCAACATTTATAAACGTTGCAAACACCCGGTTTTAATCATTTTCTCTCCATTTCATCTTTGTAAACAATTTTTGAGCATGAATCAATACTTTGAGAAAGTTTACACAATGATGGGCTAAACCCAATCCTTGGAGCGATGGAGGAAGCTATCTTTCCTATGAAAAAGTGGTAATTCTTAATTATTTAATTTGTGTAATTTTTAATTATGATTATTTGCCTAGATTGAAAATAGATTTTATGATTTTTGTTAAACAATTGTATTTTCTATTGATGGAATATGCTTAGCCTAGGGTTTTGATATCCCATGCTTTGGATTAAAATTTGTTGTTTCTAAAAAATCTACTTTTGCAATAGTTGAGAATCAAATTGAACGTGTGAAATTGCATGATTGTAATTAGTATCACTTTGGAATTGGTAAATAGCGGAATCCTAGCCCCAGCCTCTCCATAATTTCCAAACAACTTTTTAGTTGAGCTTGTTATTTTTATTTACAAAAATTAAGTCTAAAAAATCTGCTTTCACAAGTCTTGAACGAACCTATTACTACAGCATCATTGAAAATAACCATCAATTTTTGGCGCCGCCGACGCGGACTTGTCTTTAGGCTAGAGTTTTTAGATTTTTTTTTCTTTTTTAGGTTTTTATTTGTTTTTGTTCTTCTTTACGTTTTTGGGTTTTTGTCTTTTCCTTACAGAATTTGGAATTTAGAGCGAAAGAAAATTTTGCCAAAGCTTTTGGTGAATACTTAAAGACTTGGAGTAAAAGGCAAAGCGAAAGGAGCGAAAGAAGAAGATTTTTTTTATTTTATAAAAAAAAAGAGAGGAAAAAAAAAAAGAGAGACATTTTTATTTTTTTTAGATATTTATTTTTATTTATTTTTTAGACTTTCCTTTTCTTTTGCACTTTATTTGTGGACTTCGGACTTTAAACTTTGGGACATTATTTTTAAACCCTACGGAAGGGTAGTTTAAATATAAACTGTGTGCAGAGAAGGACGGCGATTACGATATCGCCTCGGCCCCTTGGGTTCGTACACGACATTGGAGTCGTGGCCCGAGTCGACTACAACGGTTCATCCCCCTGCAGGAACGGGAGGTAAGTTTGTCGAAACACTCGTGAATCCCCTGTCAGCGGGTTACTGTATTCCTTCGTTTGCATATATGTCGAGGAACTGAATACGGCTGCTTTAATTTCCTAGTAAAGGGCAAGGCCTGGCCATACAAGATAAGGGTTCGGATTTCATCATCGTTCTCTTCTTGCCCGCCTTAGGAAAACGAAACCAATTGCGAACCTAAGCCTAAAAGTTTGACTAGAACGAGACCGATAGGGTAACGAGCTTAATAGGAAAGTCGTTCGAAAAATATTGGTTACTCTTTTAAGCATACTTCGAAGTTCATGATGGTTTCTGTGAGTTGAATGCGTGACTGCGCCGCCTTGTAATGCGGTGAGGCATTGGGTATCAAAGTTCCACGCAGCTTCCCTCGCCTCTATTCAACTTACTTCAACTCGGATTGATTCCAGAGAGGTTTGCTCAGATTGTAACGAGTTCCTTTTCGAAATATTAGAAGCTGGTCTAGAAACAATCTAAGTGGAGCCATCATGCTTTTTGTTTGCTAGAAATCAGTAGGTTTGCTGTGGTGGAGTCAGCCTTGTTTGTGTTTGCATAGAATTTCCCTTCCTTTTAGGATTTTTTTTTTTCCAAGTGTATGCCCGATGTCTCTAGAGAACGGACTTGGAAAAGAAACACTCTAGGTCGTTTGATTAGTGATAAACCTAGTAGTCTTCTTGTGAAAGCGGGGAGCTCGGAGACTCTTCTCTTGAGAGCCCAGTTTTTGGAAACTTCAGTTTTGAGAATCTGTCTCTTCGTGAGGAAATTACCCCTAGTACTTCAGCTGTGCCAGCGATGGCAACTTTGAAAGATTACATGTTCCCAACTAGGACCAACCGAGCTTCGTGCATTAAATTTCCAGCCACTACGGCTAATTTCGAGATAAAACCTAGTATTCTTCAGATGATCCCTATATTCTTAGGAAAGGATGATGAGAACCCTTATTTTCATATTAGGGACTTTGAGGAAATTTGTGGGACAATTAGAATAAAAGACCTCAATGATGAAATCTTAAAACTTAAGATGTTTCCCTTTTCCTCGAAAGATAAAGCCAAGACATGGCTTAACAACCTACCACCTGAGTCCATTGAAACATGGCAAGAACTTGTTGTTGCTTTCTATATGAAATTCTACCCTAAGCATAAAACTGCAGATGTTAGACAGAAAATTAGTTCCAGTGTGCAACAAGAGGGAGAGTCTCTTTATAGGTTTTTAGAGAGATTCAATGATCTCCTATCCCAGTGTCCTCACCATGGATTTGATAAGATGAAACTCGTAGAGATCATTTATGATGGTTTAGACTATTCGACCAAAGCCATGGTTGAGTCTATGTCTTATTTGGTGAGTTCACTAGTAAAAGTCTTTGAGGATGCCTTTACCTTCTTAGGAGTCGTTCTTTGAGAAACCCCAACAGTGGGAGTCTTGTGTTGACCCCCTAAAAGACTCTTGGTTAATAGAAGTAGCACTAATATGGTAGATACGAGTTTTGCGTCGGATGCTAAGTTTGTTTGCTTTGTCTAGAAGGTTAGAAGCTTTGGAAATGGGTCGGTCTAAAAATAGGTCCCTTGTTGAACCTAATAGAGCCTCTCAAGTCTCTAGTTGTGGAATAGAGCCCGATAACTCATTTTGGGAAGGTCAGGTTAGTGAAGAGCAAGCTCATGCTGTCTATAACAATGCTAGGTTTGAGAACCGTCAGAAGTTTGACCCATACTCAGAGACCTACAACCCTGGTTGGAGAAACCATCCTAATTTTTCCTGGTCTAAGGGCCAGAATCAAGGTCAGTCTAGTAATTATTAGCCTCCCCCAGGTTTTGGTTATACTCAGAACCCTTCAGGTCAAACCCAGTTTCAGAACCCTTCGGATAAAAAGATCACAAGTTTAGAAGAGACTCTCGCCTTGTTTATTAAAATCTCTGAAAAAGATCAACCAAATGGTTGCGCAAGGGATAGAAGAAAGTAAGAGTATAGGTTATGCTAACTCTCAGGCTATTTCCGAGTTGAAAACCCAGGTTAGTCGAGATAAATGAGTCTCGAGGGAAAAAGGTAAGTTTCCTAGTCAAACTCGGCCCAATCCTAGAGGAGTTCATCAAGTAGGTGAAAGACCATCCCATCATGTGAATTCAATAACAACCCTTAGGAGTGGTAAAACGGTAGACAATAAGGTAGCCCCGCCTAGTGGACATCTTTGTATTTCCACCTTCTACTTCCCAAGAGGAACCCGTAGCTGAGGAAACTGAAACAACCTCTAAGGACTCCCAAGAAATTCCTGTTAAGCCCGGATTTGTTCCCAGAGCCCCATTCCCACAGTTGTTAGCCCCAAAAAAGAAGGAGTCGACTTTCAACGAGATAATGGAAACATTTAAGCAGGTGAACATTAACATTCCTTTGTTAGAAGTAATTAGGCAGATGTCTGCTTATACCAAGTTCCTTAAAGATCTTTGTACACGAAAGCGTAAGCTTAATGTCCAAAAGAAATCCTTTTTAGCTGGTCAAGTAAGTTCCATTCTTCTGAACCAAACACCCCATAAGTATAAGGACCCTGGATGCCTACCATATCTTGTGCGATTGGTAATCACATGGTCGATAAAGCTTTACTTGAATTAGGAGCTAGTGTTAACTTACTCCCATACCATGTGTATACCCAGCTAGGACTTAGTAAGTTGAAATCGACCAAAATGACACTTCAGTTAGCTGATAGGTCTGTCAAAGTTCCTCGTGGTGTCATAGAGGATGTTCTGATTGAGGTTGATAAGTTTATTTATCCATTGGATTTCGTTGTTCTAGACACCCATCCTGTTCAGGACCCAAGTGCTCAAATCCCGGTGATTCTAGGTCGCCCATTTTTAGCCATAGCTAACGCTGTCATCAACTGTAGGACTGGGCTTATGAACATATCCTTTGGTAATATGACCACTGAACTAAATGTCTTTAATGTTACTAGACAACCTTCTGAGAATGATGATGTAGAAGGAGTGAATATGATTAGCACTTTAATTCAGGATTTAGTTCAGGATAATTGGCATGACACTTTACTGGGAGATTCTTTAGATGAATTTGAGGAAACCATTCTCTTAGACCAGATGTGTGATCAATCTTTAGAAGAAGCCCTTGAGTATTTTAAAGACTCTACATACCCATAAATCTAGGCAATAGTGTTAGGTCTTTCTGAGAATAATGATGACCTTTGGGGATAGAGAACTACAAGAATCTCTTGAGTATTTTAAGGACTCTAAAGATCCGGAAATTCAAGCAATAGTTAGAGGTTTGTCTGTGAGTAATGAAAACCCTAAGTTTGGGGGTAGTGATGCTTCTTGTGATTGTCATGTATCCCTAATTAGAATCCCTAACTTGGGACTCGAGCCATGTGCGTCTGAGATATTACTCGAGTCTATTCAGACTCAGCAACCCGATCCTCCTGATATTGTCCAGGAGGTAACCCAGGCACTAGAGACCCGTTTCTCGGATGAATCTATTTATCGAGACACACATATGAAGCTCAATCATGCGCCCCAAATAAACCCAGTTGTCTTGACAGAAACCTTAGATGAGAATGTGCTCCTTTTGAACCAGTGCAGTTGTCTGATTTTGGTGTTAGCTCTATTTGGTCTTATGGACCCACAACTATTTCGGCTATTGGTGTATGACTTTGGAAGGTGAAAATCCTTTTTGAGGTATTTGATGTCTGGATGAAGACTTTAAACTTAGCAATCCTTGGGAGGTATCCCTTGCTCATGCAACACGGTAATATTTTTCCTCATTTCCTTCTAGTGGTAACGGTTTCTCCTTGTTCATGTTTTTAATTTCACCTTTAGAACATTGAGGAAAATGTTAGATTTAAGTTTGGGGGTATGGGAGAAACTTTTTAGTTGCAATAAATAAAACTCCAGAGCCTAGAAATTTATGTTTATTAAGGATGGAACTAACCAATCTAAGTGGATGGAAGCATCTTGGTTATAGGAGTTAAGGAACCAATCTGATTAGATGGAAACATCTAAAGAGTCTATTCATAAAAGCACAGAGCTCAGGTGTTAGAATTAAAAAAAAAAAAAAAACATGGTAGTTTCGCCATATCTCATTGAATCCTTTTCACCTTCTGTTTTTATTTTCTTATAAGTGATTGGGTGAAATAGAATGATTGAGATACCACAAAAAAAAAAAAAAAAAAAAAAAAAAAAGTTTGAGACCAGACCATCAGACCAACCGAAATAAATTCAATAAAGTCGACCACTGGAGCCCTTGTATATGCCAGTTGTGTTGACCTAGAGTTAGGATTATCACCCACTGGTTCCCTTGTATATGCCAGTTGTGTTGATATTAGTCAGACCGGTATCTCAGTCCATTAGGATAGGTTCACCTTAGTCAACATCAAAACCATCTACATTTTCTCTACATCCATCTACTTAATCTTTCCATGTGATTGGTTGACTCTGGTTATGATGTACAGAAACTATCTGAGTAGAGCTCTGTCACTTATATATGAATTTTAGTATGCTTGAGTGCAAACTCGTGTACATCAATTGGAATTTCGCATCAGGGTACTTCCTCCTGTAGTTAATAAGTATGCCAACCAAGGAGATTCTTTAGTGCCTTCCAAGGTTCTGCGTAGATAGCTAGGGTCTGGAGAAAAGGTTTTGTGGGTACACCTCTGGTAAACCCTCCGGAGACAACACTCCACCGCTAGGGCCACCTAGCGGTTTAACGGCTTGCTGCACGTGCTAAGTGTAGCCATTTTATTTTATAGAATAAATTTTCTCGAGGACTAGAAAATAATAAGTTTGGGGGTATTTGATAGACACATTTTTGGGTCTAATTTGATCTCAATACTATATATTGTTGGCACTCGATTTTGTACTTATTATGGTGTTTTATGTGTGTGTAGGTATTTTTGGGGAATAAACATTTTTGGAAAATTGGCTCGAAAAAGTGTTAAAAGGCACCCTGGAGGACTCGTGTTATTCGGACTCTCACTATTGGTTAAGGGGCACTCAATTGATAAGGGATACTTGCTGCTATTCGCACCCCAGCAGTGGTTAAGGGGACACCACCTTCATCCCCTTCATTTGAAACTATTTTTGGTGGGAAAATGGGGTTATCGTCTGCATAATTTTTGAAGAAATCTGTGGCGAGTTTTGTGGAGATTTAATCTCGGGTTTGGACTGTAAATAATCTGTTTCATCCAAACAGGGCTGGTAATCAAGTTGGATTCGTAAGAAAAGGAAAGGAAAGATGATCTCGTGAAAACAGAGAACACGAGAATACCGAGAATATTTCACGCTTACAATGAGATTTATGTGCATCAGGGTGTGTCTGAAGAGGGTTTGAATCGATATTTGATGTGTTGGCAGCGTGTTAGGATAGTTTCGACACCAGCAGAGCGCATGAAGAGATAAAAATTTGAAGAAAATTATCGTATTCTCGCATGGAAAATAATATCGAGTTATGGTGAGAATATTTGGAGTTATGGGAGTTTATTCTTAGTCCAAATGAGTATATATAGGTAGCTCGGTTCACATACAAGAGGGAGGAGAATTTGGGGCAAGTTTGGAACATCACGGAGCAGAAAAGATCGAGTTGCGGAGAATATTTTTCTGCTCCTGTGGAACACGAAGAACACGAAGAACAGACAGCCAAAGACCGTCGTTCTTCAACAGTGTCAACGACAGAGCCTTTAGGGTCGTACTACTACGAGAGCCAATGACGCATATTTGTTATCGTTCTTTGTGTGAGTGTTTTGCAACATTTATAAACGTTGCAAACACCGGTTTTAATCATTTTCTCTCCATTTCATCTTTCTAAACAATTTTTGAGCATGAATCAATACTTTGAGAAAGTTTACACAATGATGGGCTAAACCCAATCCTTGGGGCGATGGAGGAAGCTATCTTTCCAATGAAAAAGTGGTAATTCTTAATTATATAATTTGTGCAATTTTTAATTATGATTATTTGCCTAGATTGAAAATAGATTTTATGCTTTTTGTTAAACAATTGTATTTTCTATTGATGGAATATGCTTAGCCTAGGGTTTTGATATTCCATGCTTTGGATTAATATTTGTTGTTTCTAAAAAATCTACTTTTGCAATAGTTGAGAATCAAATTGAACGTGTGAAATTGCATGATTGTAATTAGTATCACTTTGGAATTGGTAAATAGCGGAATCCTAGCCTGACCTCTCCATAATTTCCAAACAACTTTTTAATTGAGCTTGTTATTTTTATTTACAAAAATTAAGTCTAAAAAATCTGCTTTCACAAGTCTTGAACGAACCTATTACTACAGCATCATTGAAAATAACCATCATTTATAGTGTTTGCCCGCTCTGATACCAATTGAAAAAGAGGGGGTACAACAACCACACCCAACAATTCGTTTGACAATCTGAATAGACAAACTCCAATATACTCTCAAGAGAATCAACTAGACAGTTAGACTCAATCTAGAGAAAAGTATATCAAAGAGTTTTATATCTCTATCTCTTAATTCAATCTGCAATCAGCAAATAGAAATTTGCGAGCCCGAGTGAATATAAGAGAAATAACTTGAACGATACCAAAGACCAACGTTCAAGTATCAATGAACAACCAAAGGTTGGATTTCCCAATTGATCGATTCAACACATAACTTATGATATATCAATTATATAAAAAAATATAATGCGGAAAGGAAATAACACAAATACCAGAATTTTGTTAACGAGGAAAACCGCAAATGCAGAAAAACCCCGGGTCCTAGTCCAAATTTGAACACCACACTGTATTAAGCCGCTACAGACACTAGCCTACTACCAATGAACTTCGGACTGGACTGTAGATGAACCCTAATCAATCTCACACTGATTCAAGGTACATTTGCGCTCCTTACGTCTCTGATCCCAGCAGGATACTACGCACTTGATTCCCTTAGCTGATCTCACCCAAGACCAAGAGTTGCTACGACCCAAAGTCGAAGACTTGATAAAAAAAATTATCTCACAAAGAAAAGTCTATAGGAATATATAAATCTGTCTCCCACAGAAATACCTACGAGTTTTGTTCCGTCTTTTGATAAATCAAGGTGAACAGGAACCAATTGATATACCGGACTTATATACCGAAGAACAAACTAGAAATATCAATCACCTCACAATAATCTTAATCGTATGGTAGCGAAACAAGATATTGTGGAATCGCAAACGATGAGACGAAGATGTTTGTGATTACTTTTTATCTAGCCTATCGGAGAATAAATCTCAAGCCAATCTTAAAGAAGATCGTACTCAAACACGATAGAATATGCAAGATCTGATCACGCAACTACAGAGAAAATAGTTGGGTCTGGCTTCACAATCCCAGTGAAGTATTTAAGTCGTTAACCTACAGGGTTTCGTGAAAAACCTAAGGTTAAAGGAGAACCGACTCTAGCTTATACAACTAGTATCACACAGGATGTGTGGGGATTAGGTTTCCCAGTTGCTAGAGTTTTCCTTTATATAGTATTCAAATCAGGGTTTGCAATCTAAGTTACCTTGGTAACAAAGCATTCAATATTCACCATTAGATGAAAACCTGATTAGATTCAAGCTAATATCTTTCAACCGTTAGATCGAACTTAGCTTGTTACACACAAATAAAATGTACCTTCATTTAGGTTTATGTAGCCGTACCTAAACGTGTACACCATGTTGGCTCAACAATAGTTAACCAAGGTTAGCCATATGAACACTCTCATATCAACCTTATTCATCTTAAACATAACTAGTTAAAATGACTCAAATGAAACTAGTTAAAGAGTTATTCGATTACTATATTCTCATAGAATTATACATGAGCGCAATTGAAGCAAAATCGGTTTGATTCACTCGAATCAATTCATGAACATTATAGCCACGGTTTGCAAATAATGCATTCCTTAATATATAAATATATTAGTTCATGTAAACAACCGATTTTAGAACATTAACCTTCAAGTACGCGAACATGTACGCATACTTGAAATACCCGTACTGAAATTGGGTTTCGCCAGTGCGCGAACATGTACGCATACCACCAATCCCAGCAGAAATCTCGGACATGAACCTTACACCAGTACGCGTATGGGTGCGCATACTTAGGTTCCCGGACTTCTCAAACCAACAGGTACGCATATGAGTACGCATACTATGGTTCTCGGACATGGACAACATATGTGCAAGAGTACACAGCATGTCACAATCCAATAATGGTTAAGTGTTCTAAACTCTTTATTTCAATCACTGAAACTTTCTTAGAGGATGACAATAGCCGTTTTCACACACTATTAGGATCAAAGCAATTTTCAAGTTATTGAAATAATCATAACAAAACATTCCAAGTCTACACCAAATGATTGTATCACACAAACCATGTAAGATGTTACTCGGCGATTTTCACATGATCCAGATGAATTTAGTCGAAGCGAAAGCTTGCCAACACATAGTTTGAGAAATATGTAAGCGAGATAAACTCAGCTCGAAATCTCAAATGTGTATAATAGAAAACTATACCGTAACACGACTTATGTCTCAATATAGGAGATAAAGTAGAAATAGATTTTCCAAGTGATAGATGAGTTTCAGTCTCCACATACCTTTTGTTGATGAAGTTCCACAAGCTCTACTTAGTAGTTCTTCGTTTTCAATGATAAACGCCATGAAGTCTAATGCTCAATTACACAATCTATCCTAGTCCGAGACATCTATAAGTAGACTAGAAATCAAGACTTATAGTTTTGATCACTAACATTGACAAACAAGCTTGAGATAGCAACACTTGCGAGTTCGACCGAACAGTGCTCTAACAAGGTATAACCGATCCTAGTCATTGGTAGAACCGATTGAACCCATGTATCTGATTTGGAATTTGATCAATCACATAGTTGTCTTGGTATACAGGTCAACCAATTCTAAATTTGTTTGGAAGCGTGGTATAACCGATTCCAAGAATGTAAGTCCATGTAACTATGAATAAGGATTTACAGTAAAGAGATGTCAACATACTTTGAACACGAGCAACAACTCTTATCATTTATTGTTCAAAGATATTCCTTAGTACTCTAGGAGATCCTGTGCCGAGATAAATTAAGTATCTTTTAATTAAGGTTTTAGGTTTTATATGCTTTAATTACCAGCAATTAAATGCATATCTCTAGAGAATAAAAATTAGTAATGTGCATTTACTAATCTGAGATTTTCTATTGAGAGTTTCAGAAATACTGGACAAGCATTTATTGGAATTAGGAAAACCGAATTTTGCCATTCATTGCATATCTTGAGAATACTTTCGGTTTTGGAAATTCCTTGGTGTCCAAAGATCCTTGGTCTATAAATACCTAAGTTTGCATTTCTAGCAAACTATCCTAAGAGCCAGACAAACTTCATTTCTTGTTGTTTCTGGTGGAGCCGTCTATTCGAAGAGGAAAGTATCCTAATTAGGTCAAATCTCTTATGACCGCTCGTTTAAAGACTTCCGTGGGATCAAGAAGCTCTACGAGTACCGTTGGTGGGAAACTAGATAATTGCAGTGTTATTAGTTTTTGATTGATTTGATTGACTAAAGGTTGTTGAAACTTTGATTGCACCTAGTTTGTTTATTCTTGAGAATCTTCTCTTCTGATATAAGATCCACTCAAACTAGATAGAAGTATCGACGAGATCTTTAGAACTGTTGTTAGATGTAAAGACATCTTGTGATAATTCATTGTTAACAGATTCCATTCTGTGTGTGATTGATCAAGTGGTGTTGTGCAGGTTATTATTGAAGATTAAAGAAGATTTGAAGATGAAGAAGATTTCTTATTATTTTTTGTATCTTTGTGTGTGCACAAACCTTGATCGGCTGGGATCCAACTAGAATCGGATTTATTTGATTGATTAGTTGCGGGAGATCGACATCGCTTTATAGTTTCTCTTTGAGATCTATACTAATTGATTGTGAATCTAAACTTAACTACTTTGGTAGTTATTAGATGAATTGATCTAACTAGGCAAAGGAGTTTATTAGATTAAACGGAAGAGCCTTTGTGTATGACTTGAGATATCTTTATCTTGAAAAGAATCAATAGAGTTATTACCAAACAGATTCGTTCTTCCTTTATTATTTAGAATACGATCCAAAGGAATTGTACCAGTGCGTGACTCATCGAATTCGGAAGCGCAGGGATACTGAGTGAACTAGGGGTAGTTGCTTGGTCTCAACTATACAAAGTTTGTGTAGATTTTGTATAGCGGCTTAATTCATAGAGTATTCAATTCTAGACTAGGTCCCGGGATTTTTCTGCACTTGCAGTTTTTCTCGTTAACAAAATCTTGCTTGTCTTTTACTTTTCTATTTCCACAATTATAATTGTTTTCTTATAATTAAAAGTAAAACACACATATACGTTAACTCCGTATTACTTGATAGTGATCCTATAGAGTTTGGTTAAGTCCGAACCTATTATCAAGTAATCATACTTTGATTGTTGTATTGTCTCGATCTCGTATCCATAGACGATCGCACAAAGTGTGAATACCGAAGTTGTTGTATTGTCTCGACTTTTTCCATAGACGATCACACTTGGTAAGAGGACTTATAGGTTGAAACAAAAGGATTGTGGTGTATTTGGGTACCCTCGTCTTTTTAATTGGTATCTGATAGACACATTTTTGTGTCTAAGTTGTCTTCAATTTTCTGCATTGTTGGTACTCGAATTTGTGCTTATTTTGGTGTTTTGTGTGTTTGTAGGTATTTTTGGGAAATAAATATTTTTGGAAAAATCGGCTCGAAAAAATTACTCGGAGAACCCCTGGAGGACATCCGCTATTCGGACTCCCATTTTGGATAAGGGGCAACCCAATTGCTATTTGCACCCTACAGCTGGATAGGGGGACACCATCTTCATCGTTTCAAAAGAAATTTTGGCGGGAAAGTAAGATATTCACGACAGAAATTAGGGTTTGGTGTTTGAAGGTGTTGGAGGTAGATTCAATTGCTGGATTCGGTTTGGATGGGCATGTTTTGGATTAACAGGCTTGGTATAGCTCGTTGATTCGACAGAAATCGGTTAGAATGTTAGTTTGAAGTAAAACAGGGGTTGAGCTTTACACGGGTTCGGTTAATACTTCCCGTGTTTTCTGTGTGGTTTCCGGTGTTTGAGGTGTGTCTAACTCGATCAAGGGATGTGCAGAAGTGAGCTGGAGAGATTTAAGATGGAGTAATCGCGTCAGAAGCTAAATCAGGGAAGATATTCCCGTAACCTGCATGGAAATAAAACCGAGTATTCTTGATTGATTGCCGGGAGATTTCGGGATTAATTACAAGATATTCTTAGGCCTGTGGAGTATAAAAGGGTAGCTGGTGTCGAAAGGAGGGGAGATGGAGAGTTAGGGGTGAAGTTCTGGTTCGTAGAAGAAGTTGCAGACGAGTTCTGCACTTTCAGGCGAAGAAGAAGAGGAAGAAAACAAAACAACATATTTAGACAGTCGCAGAAACCGTTGCCTATACATTCAAATCCAACAACTTTGTAACAATTTATGTAACAATTATTTCGACTTTGCAACAATCTGTTAGTGTTTTCTCAGAATGATGGGTTCTCAGAATGATTATATACATTACAAACACATTGTTTCATACCCTTTCCTCTTCCAAATACCTTCTTGAGCAATGAAATCAACTTTTGAGTGTGTTTCCAACCTAATGAGCTAAATCCTATCATCGGGTCGACGGAGGAAGCCAAACTTCACGAATGCGGTAATTATATTAATTCTTTTTATGACTAATTGCACAGTTATTTAATTGAATTATGATTATCATTGAATAGTTGTCATTTCAATTGATGGGTTATGCTTGCTTAATTGTTTTGATATCCCATACTTTAAATTTACAACCATTACTTTCGAAATCTACTTTAGGCAATGAATTAGAGTCAATGAAACTTTATATTATGAGCTATTATTGTTTAGAATTGGTATTTGAATCGCATAAAATTGAAGTCTGGTGGAATCCTGAGTCCCGGTCATCTCTTCATCTTGTCAACTTTTGTATATATATTTTCTTATTTTTAGTATTTTCCATTATTTAAGCCTAAAATCAATTTCAACAAAGTTCGAGTGAACGACAACCTTTTTACTACAACATCATTGAAAAATACCATCAATTTTGGCGCCGCCGACGCGGACTTGTGTATAGATTTGTTTTTTAGTTTTATTTTTATTTTTATTATTTTTGTTCTTTTTTAAGCGTTTTGGTTTTTCTTGTTTTCTTTTAGATTTGGAGCCGAGCGAAAGAAAAAGAGAGAAAGTGCTGAAAAGAAAAGCGAAGCCAAAGAAGGAAACAAAAGAGGAATCCAAAAGGAGTGAAGAAGAAGATTTTGTATATAGTTATTTTATTCTATTTTATTTTTAGAAACTGTAAATAGGGTTTTATTTGTTGTATTTTTTTCTTTTTATTTTTGGACACTTTTTGGACATTATTTTATTTTATTCTAAAACCCTAAGGAAGGGTTAATTTAAATAAAACTGCTGCAGGGAAGGACGACAGTTACGATACTGTCTCGGCCCCTCGGGTTCGTACACGACATAGGAGTCGTGGCCCGAGTCGACTTCAACGGTTCATCCCCCGTCTGGAACGGGAGGTAAGTTTTTCTGAACACCCGCGAATCCCCTGTCACTGGGTTTATTTTGTGTTGAGAATGTCGAACTGGTATTACGATAGCCAATACAACGAATATCCGACTGATTTTCAAAATGGACATTACTTTGACCATAGTGTGAATAGTGGTTGGGAACGCCAACCTTTTGAAGATTATGGCTCATACCATGGTGAGCCCAATTATTATTCACATGAATACTGGTCATACGAGCAAAATTCCTATAATTCCTCTTCTCTAGATGAAGCACGTAAGATACTTGAGTCGACACATAAGTTAGCAGACACAGATGACTTAGTTATGGACGAAAGAAGCAGAAGTGAGTGAAACTTCTTTAGAAGATAACCTCAGGAAGTTTGCTGAGTCAACATGTAAGTTAACTGAGTCAACACGTGAGTTTGCTGAGACAACACGTAGGTTAGAGTTAGAGACGGAAGAAAGAATTGCTCGAATTACTCTTGATTGCCAATACATTCTTTCCAAAATCACCCTTGAAAATGAGGAAAATTTCTATTTACATAATCAAGATGACGAGGTTAGAATTGAAAGCAATACTTTAGATAAGGTTCGACCATCTTCATATTACTATGATGATGATGATAGTGTTGATGAAGAATCTGAAGTTTTTAGGCGTAGTGATCAGGAATTTGTTACTCCAATTGAGCTTTATAATGATAGTAATATTTCTGGTTTAAATCCAAATAATTTTAATAATTATTCACCTATTCAAAAGGATGAGGATTTGACTAGAAATACCCCCATTTTAGACGATGTAGTATATCCTTTTTACGAAGCCGATGATAGTTTTGAGGAATGAGTTTATTCTGAGAATATTGTTTTAGAGTCTAGCGATTTAGAAACATTAGACTTAGAAAAACAAAATGAACTCGTAGAGATGAGTGAGGATGAACTGACTTAGAAGAATCAATTGACCATTTCCAGGATTCTGATGACCTAGAAATTAGGGAAGTTGTGACTAGTCTTTCTAGAGACACTGAAAACTCTAAGTGTAGTTGCAGGAAATCCCACAACACGCCCCTCATCATATCTTGATAATAATTTCTAGATCTAAACTTATTTAATATGAAAATAGAGATAAAAATCCTAAAATTATAAATGGAGACACAAGAATTTACGTGGTTCGATCAATATGATCTACATCCACGGAGTTAGGATTTTTCACTATGATTATTGAAATTACATAAGTATTGCATTGGGACTCCATTAATGAGTATTTGGAGCTCTCAGTCTAGTTTTAGGGAAAGAAGATGATAAACAAAAATAAAGTCTTTCTCTCTCTAAAAATATCTCTCTCTAAAATAAAATCTCTCTCTCTCTCTCTTACCAAAATTATTCCCCCCTTTCTATCTCCTGCTCTCCTCTTTATATAGGATATTACATAGTGGATGACAACTCATGTACAACTAATATTTCCCTTAATTTCGGATTTACCTTGCGACATTTCGCAGATCTACAAATGTTAATCTTCGCAAGTCTTCTTGACTCTTCGCAGAATCGTCACACCTTTCTCATATTTAAGCTAATGTCATTTGTTGCGTCGTTTCTAATATTTCTTCTGCGACATTATTATGTTGCGTTGTTAATAATTCGCAAGTGAAGGTTGCTGCGATATTCTGCCCCTACATCTTGCCTCTTTTTTCTTGAATATTGCTTGAAGAGCGATCTTCAGGAAAAAAATCCGTTGTTGTAGTTGTTGGAGTGAGATATGTGTTGTTGGAGTAGTCTTTGATCTTTGTTGATGAAGGAACGAGCGAAAGAATATTGGACTTGAAAAGTACGTACTTGCCTCTATTCTTTTGTGAAGTTCCGAAGTTTTGAGAAGTATATATGAAGTATCGTTTCTTGAAGTATGCGAAGTATGAAGTATCCTTGAAGAAGTATATGAAGTATCCATCCTTCAATGTGAGTAATAAGTATTGCCTCTATTCATGCGAAATTATTACTTCATTTTTGGTGAGAATTCTTGTCCCTTTTGGAAATGATTCTTGCCGAGAAGATAAAGAACATAGAATGTTTTCTTGGTAATCCATAGTTGCCTCTGTTCTTTATCTATGAAGGTAGAATCCTTGAGAAAATGTTGAATGAGCGAATTATTTTTTTATTCTTATCTTGCCTCTGTCTCATGCTTTGTGCTCATGCGATAGTATAATCTCTTCAAATTGCTTATAATTGTGCGAAATAATTGTGCGAAATAACCACATTTTGCAAAATAATCATATTCTGAGAAATTCTGACTTATTCTGCGAAATTATGAATACTTCTGCGAAATTATGAATACCTCTGCGAAATTCGAATAATATCCCGAGAGATTCTGAATAATACTCTGAGAGATTCTAAATAATATTGTTGAGAGATTCGAATAACACTCCCGAGAGATTCTAAATAGTTCATTGAGAGATTCGAATAACACTCTGAGAGATTCTAAATAGTCTTCTCTGAGAGATTCTGAATAACACTCTTGAGAGATTCTAAATAACACTGCCGAGAGATTCTGAATAATACTTCTGATAGATTCTAAATAGTATTGTTGAGAGATTCTGAATAATACTTCTGAGAGATTCTAAATAGTATTTCTTTATTATTTTCGCTGTTTCAAACTTATTTCCATGTATATATTCGCAAACTTATTTGTTTGCACATAATCATTTTCGCAAGCTTATTTGCTTACTCATTTTCTTGTGTGGTCTTATTTTGCCTTCCTAGTTAAAGGTCTTATTGTGCCACCCCTCGTCATTGCGGCAAAATCGCAGGACGTATTTACACTTTAATGTAAAGACCCATTGATCTTGCCTTATCATTTCTTTAGTATTATTGCCTCTGCAGGATGTTTTTATTGCGACAATATGACAGGCCTAGAAATTCTTGCAAATTTAAAGCCCCATGACATTGCCGTCTTGCGACGAAATCGCAGGATGTCTTTACACTTTCATGTAAAGACCCATTGATCTCGTCTTATCCTCGCGTTTTGTATTATTGCCTCTTCAGGATCATCGCACAAATATGACAAGCCTAAATTTCCTTGCGAAAATAAAGCCTCATGACATTTGCGTCTTAAGACACTTATCAGCTCCCTAATGGAGGGTGCCGCCCTTATCTTCTCCCTGGTTGCCCCTTCAAGGAGGCGTACATCGGCCATACAAGACTAGCTCCTCCCATCCGGTCTTAACAACAACCAGTTGTTTTCGTAGCCTCTTATCCCTTATACCTATATGGCTTATGGTTACGAGACTGCACCCTAAGTGGAGTTTTCTTCGGGTCGAGTCGAGTGTGTGCCAAGACTTGCCAAGAATGGCCGAGACACTTCAAATGCCCCAGGCACTCTTGGCTCAACCGTGTACCTCGGCGCCTTGAGCATACGCTGAATCCTTAGAAGAGACCCTCGGTCGTCCAACCAGGGTATAACCTTATATATATAGTTGGAAATCCAAGGTATCTCTCCTGGATGGGCTTTATTGACCCCAAATCTCCATGACTCAGGTTCCAGGGGCGGTGTAACCTTTTCCCTGAGCCATGTCAAGAGATACCCCCTTATATGATGCACTTTAGGTCTTACATTTGCCTCTTACGAAATATCATTCGCGAACTAGGGTGTACGCCATAAAGGTTCGTCCCATTCGTATAAATCATTGATTGTTTCTGCGAAATTTTCACGTTTCTTTACTCTTTTCATTTATTCTTTCATTTCTGTCAATTCTTTCAATCATTCTTTGCGATATAATCATTCTTTTCTTCACTCTTGGCGAGATAATCATCAACTCTTTTCTTTGCGAAATAATCGAAGATCTTGCGAAGTAATGAAATACCAAATTCATGCCTCTGACCAATTAATTGTCACTAAAAACTCGCAACTGCACATCTACTGTGCGAATTTAAGTATTGATGGCTTGTTTATTGTTGGGTAATCTTTAATGGGCTTGGACGAATTGGGCTTCTTGATTACTTCATATTTGGTATTTGGAAAGAAGACGTCATAAGTAAACATCTTAAACGAACATCTCTGCGAAGGAATGTTTTGGATGTAAACATTTGCGAGGAAAACCAAAAATTTTGTGCGACTATGGAGACTCGAACCCGCGACCTTATGCTTGGATTTTACTATCCAGACCAACTGTACTGGCTTCAACTTGTGAAAGAGTGGTGAGATTCTCATGAGTTATTCCTTTCTTGTCGTCCTTTCCATTTTAAACATCAGAAGTTTGTCTTCGTCTTCTTATCTTTTTCCTGTATTTTTTATTCTGTCACTTGCGTGTTGATGCTGCTATCTTGGTTTACTGAGTTTGTTCGCTTGATGTTATCTTTGGTCTTTAATTTCTTTTGTAGTTGACTTTGTATTTATCTCTGCGAGATGCACCAGTTTCCCCACTGTTTAACCATTTGTTGGCTGCTGCTCCGTCTCTTGTCTCCCTTTTAATCTTTTTATATTAGCCATGCTCGTGATTTGCCATTGCTGATGTTGTTAAGAACCTGTGGCCTGCGTTAGATATGATTTTCTTCGATGTTATTTCATCAATTTTGTCTTTTTGATCATACTCTCTCGCTGTTTTACTTCACGAAATGGTTATTTCGTTGTGTTGACTTGATGGTCAAGATGACTGAGTTATAAGAATTTTCTTTGGAACTATCTTACTGACGAAGTATTATCTTGAACGACGAAGTAAGACTTGAGGCAATAAGTACAAAGCAAATAAGTTTGTCTTCACTCTGCGAGACTCACTTATCTGCGAGATTCACTGGGATTATCTTTCTCTGTATAAAATGTAAGGCGGGTTGTTAATCTGTTCTTCGTTCTTGACAGTTCCCACATAAATAAGTTTCTTTTCACTCTTATTTTCTTCCTCCTTGACCTGCTGGTGCTTCTCAGTCATATGTTGTCTTCCCTTCTTCATCTTGGCATAAACTTTCCCCTTGTTAAACCAAAGCTCCAGTGATTACTTTCTTCGCGTAACTGTTGTCTTCACTTGTGTAGAGATGTTTGTGTTGCTTTGTTTTCACCTATGTCCTTCTTTCTCAATTGAACTTTGCTGGAACTTTCCTCTTCGCCATCTAATTTCCCCTTGTACTTGGACGAAGTGATGTCTTCGCTGGAATACAACTATATTCTCTTTTTCTTCGCTTGAAATTTTGATGTGTTGTCTAGCTTCGCTATTCAATATGAATATTAGGTGATGTTATGGCAGTGACTTATTCCCTTTTGTTTGTGTTTCTTGTGGCCCTTGAAGGTAGATACTCTGGCGAAGTAACTCGTGAAAATGTTGTTTCTATGAAGTGAACTTGTGATATATTAGTCTTTGGTACTTTTTCTTCTTGGTGATGATTTCCAACTAGCTACTGTTATCGTCTGTACTACCTTGTCTTCATAACTTCTCGAAAATTTGATATGTGGCATGTCTTTGTTTCGTCAATCTTATTTATGTGGCGAATTTGCAATGAAGTCATTGTCTTTACTGTTGCAACTTCGCTAGAACAATTGTGGGGTGATTTCTTTCTTAAACTTCGTTGGACTGATGACGTCTACGAATTTGTTGATGACAATTCGTGGTATCTTTATTATCTAAGTTGTTTCTCTTCGCTGTTTAATAATCAACAGAAAAATTAGATGAGAAACTGATTGTAAATCCCCTAATCAACTGAAAACTCTGTTATTTGATGTTTTTGAAAATTCTCGGAATGGTTTTGTAGAATAAGATCTTTAAATCTGTATTTCTCAAATCTGATTTTGAAAGAAATTCTATTAAAAGGAACCTTTGTTTTAAAACTCCTAGATCTGATTCATAAACATAATTTTGGACATAAAATTAGAGGAATAAGAAGAGATTTTTTTTTTTTTTTTTTTTTTTTAGTTTTAATTGTTGATGAAGACTCCGATGGGTTGATTTCACTGTCATTGCACTTCCTTCGTAATTATCTTTGTTTTGAATCTGAAATCATCTGTTGCTCTTCACTATTTCTTCATCTCAGGGCTTTGTTGATGTTTATCCCTGTTTCTAGCGCCAATATGTAGTTGCAGGAAATCCCACAACACACCCCTCATCATATCTTGATAATAATTTCTAGATCTAAACTTATTTAATATGAAAATAGAGATGAAAATCCTAAAATTATAAATGGAGACACAAGAATTTACGTGGTTCGATCAATATGATCTACATCCACGGAGTTAGGATTTTTCACTATGATTATTGAAATTACATAAGTATTACATTAGGACTCCATTAATGAGTATTTGGAGCTCTTAGTCTAGTTTTAGGGAAAGAAGATGATAAAGAAAAATAAAGTCTCTCTCTCTCTAAAAATATCTCTCTCTAAAATAATATCTCTCTCTCTCTTACCAAAATTATTCCCCCCTTTCTCTCTCCTGCTCTCCTCTTTATATAGGATATTACATAGTGGATGACTCATGTACAACTAATATTTCCCTTAATTTCGGATTTACCTTGTGACATTTCGCAGGTCTACAAATGTTAATCTTCGCAAGTCTTCTTGACTCTTCGCAGAATCGTCACACCTTTCTCATATTTAAGCTAATGTCATTTGTTGCGTCGTTTCTAATATTTCTTATGCGACATTATTATGTTGCGTCGTTAATAATTCGCAAGTGAAGGTTGCTGCGATATTCTGCCCCTACACTAAGTTTGGGGTTATTATTATCCATGTGCTTTAACTCTTAGAAAGGTCCCTCACTTGTGACTTAACATATATGCCTCAACCATTTTACAAGATTATCTTCATACATGTTTTCCCGAACCTCATGTTGTCCATAAGGAATTTCAGTTTTTAGAAACCCATCCTCTGGTTGATGTGGTTGACCCAGGCTATGATACCGAGATTGATTTTGTTTTCCCACCAAATATTTTTCTTCCAAATGTGGGAATGTATGAGTTTCAAATGTGTTTGTTATTAAGTTCTGAGACTAAACCTAATTACTTTATGAGATTAGGGTCAACACATTTGCTTAAGATTGACCACCACTTTCATCGTAGTCAATCGTGTGAGTCATAACTGATTGACTTTAAGGATTTGCAGCTATTTAGGTTATTATTATGTGCTTCTAAGTCTTTACTTAAGTTTTTCCAGACTCTAATACCTGAATCGGATCTTAGCTTTGAGGAAATGCAGTCCATGAAAATATTTTATCTAGACCCAGTTATAGTTACTGAACCTGAACCACAACTAGATGTAGTTGTCTTAAATAGGAAACTAGACAAGGGCGTGCTTTATTTGTTATTTTTCTTGGCATGTTGCAGATTCCCTTTACTTGTGATAGCCTTATTTGGTTTTGGTGATCCGCAGTTATTCCGGCTATTACTTTATGATTCTATGAGGTGACTAATTCCTTCCAATGTCTGGCTGAAGACTTTAAACTTAGAACTTCTTGGGAGGTAACCCATGCTCATGCAACATGATAATATCTTTCATTAACTCTTTTGCTTCAAGTGGTAACAGTTTCTCCTTGTTCATGCTTTTAATTTTATCTTTAAGAAATTGAGGATAATGTTAGATTTAAGTTTGGGGGTATGGGAGAAACTTTTTAGTTGCAGTATCAACTCCAGAGTCTAGAAATTTATGTTTATTAAGGTTGGCACTAACCAATCTAAGTGGATGGGAACATCTTGGTTGTAGGAGTTGAGGAATCAATCTGATTAGATGGAAACATCTAAAGAGTCTATTCATAAAAGCACAGAGCTCATGTGTTAGAATTTAAAAAAAAAAAACATGATAGTTTCGCCATATCTCATTGAATCCTTTTCACCTTCTGTTTTTATTTTTCTTTTCTTATAAGTGATTGGGTGAAATAGAGTGATTAAGATACCAAAAAAATAAATAAATAATAATAATAATAATAATAATATAAAACCTGACCATCAGACCAACCGGAATAAATTCAATAAAGTCGACCACTGGTACCCTTGTATATGCCAGTTGTGTTGACCTAGAGTTAGGATTATCACCATTTGGTTCCCTTGTATATGCCAATTTGTGTTGATATTAGTCAGACCGGTGTCTCAATCCATTAGGATAGGTTCACCTTAATCAACATCAAAACCATTTACGTATTTCTCTACATCCATCTTGTTAATCTTTCCATGTGATTAGTTGACTCCGGTTATGATGTACAGAAACTATCTGAGTAGAGCTCTGTCATTTATATGAATTTTAGTATGCTTGAGTGCAAACTCGTGTACATCAATTCGAATTTCGCATCACGGTACTTCTTCCTGTAGTCAATGAGAGTATGCCAACCAAGGAGATTCTTTAGTGCCTTCCAAGGTTCTGCGTAGATAACTAGGGTCTGGAGTAAAGGTTTTGTGGGTACACCTCTAGTAAACCCTCCGGAGACAACACTCCGCCGCTAGGGCCACCTAGCGGTTTAACGGCTTGCTGCACATGCTAAGTGTAGTCATTTTATTTTCTAGATTAGATTTGCTCGAGGACTAGCAAATAATAAGTTTGGGGGTATTTGATAGACACATTTTTGTGTCTAAGTTGTCTTCAATTTCCTGTATTGTTGGTACTCGAATTTGTGCTTATTTTGGTGTTTTATGTGTTTGTAGGTATTTTTGGGAAATAAACATTTTTGGAAAAATCGGCTCGAAAAAATTACTCGGAGAACCTCTGGAGGACATCTGCTATTCGGACTCCCACTTTGGATAAGGGGAAACCCAATTGCTATTTGCACCCCACAGTTGGATAGGGGGACACCATCTTCATCGTTTCAAAAGAAATTTTGGCGGGAAAGTAAGATATTCACGGCAGAAATTATGGTTTGGTGTTTGAAGGTGTTGGAGGTAGATTCAATTGATGGATTCGGTTTGGATGGGCCTGTTTTGGATTAACAGGATTGGTATAGCTCGTTGATTCGACGGAAATCGGTTAGAATGTCAGTTTGAAGTAAAACATGGGTTGAGCTTTACACGGGTTCTGTTAACACTTCCCGTGTTTTTTGTGTGGTTTCCGGTGTTTGAGGTGTGTCTAACTCGATCAAGGGATGTGCAGAAGTGAGCTGGAGAGATTTAAGATGGAGTAATCGCGTCAGTAGCTAAATCAGGGAAGATATTCCCGTAACCTGCATGGAAATAAAACCGAGTAATCTTGATTGATTGCCGGGGGATTTGGGGATTAATTACGAGATATTCTTAGGCCTGTGGAGTATAAAAGGGTAGCTGGTGTCGAAAGGAGGGGAGATGGAGAGTTAAGGGTGAAGTTCTGGTTCGTAAAAGAAGTTGCAGACGAGTTCTGCACTTTCAGGCGAAGAAGAAGAGGAAGAACACAAAACAACATATTTAGACAGTTGCAGAAACTGTTGCCTATACATTCAAATCCAATAACTTTGTAACAATTTCGGTAACAATTATTTTGAGTTTGCAACAGTCTGTTAGTGTTTCTGTGTAACAGTGGGTTCTGTAACAGTTATATCTGTTACAAACACACTGCTTTATACCCTTTCCTCTTCCAAATACCTTCTTGAGCAATGAAATCAACTTTTGAGTGTGTTTGCAACCTAATGAGCTAAATCCTATCATCGGGTCAACGGAGGAAGCCAAACTTCACGAATGCGGTAATTATATTAATTCTTTTTATGACTAATTGTACAGTTATTTAATTGAATTATGATTATCATTGAATAGTTGTCATTTCATTTGATGGGTTATGCTTGCTTAATTGTTTTGATATCCCATACTTTAGATTTACAACCATTACTTTCGAAATCTACTTTAGGCAATGAATTAGAGTCAATGAAACTTTATATTATGAGCTATTATTGTTTAGAATTGGTATTTGAATCGCATGAAATTGAAGTCTGGTGGAATCCTGAGTCCCGGTCATCTCTTCATCTTGTCAACTTTTGTATATATATTTTCTTATTTTTAGTATTTTCCATTATTTAAGCCTAAAATCAATTTCAACAAAGTCCGAGTGAGCGACAACCTTTTTACTACAACATCATTGAAAAATACCATCAGTATCACAGCAGGCAAACACGAAAATATCTAACAATCTGTGTTTGGTGCGATCCAACCTATAAGAAATGAACTCAAGTTCACATGAATCGATTTCAGTTATCGTACCGCCAAGATTTGACGGAACAAACTATCTGTGGTGGAAATCTGTTATGAGATCTTTTCTTCAATCATGCGATTTTAATACTTGGCTATTAATCGTTGAAGGATATAATTTCCCGAAAATTGAAGATTCGGAAATTGAGTTTAAACGCTTAGTAGATTATACAAGGGAAGTAAATACATATGCTAAACAGAATTCAGATGGTTTGAATGATATTATACATGCTGTAAGCCGTGATCTACAACATCATGTATCCACATGCCAAACTTCAAAGGAAGCTTGGGATAATCTTCAGATCGTATTCGAAGGTAACACGTCAGAAAAGGAAGCCAGACTTCAAACTCTCACATCTGATTGGGAAAACCTTCGAATGGATGACAATGATACTTTTGAAGAGTTTCATATTAAACTCTCTAAGATAGTAAATGCTTATTTCTCTCTTGGAAAGACTATTTCTGAAAAGGGTATAGTGTACAAAATTCTTAGGTCATTGCCATCTAGATACGAATCTAAGAAGCATGCTATCATTGAGGCAAATGATCTTTTAACTCTCTCACAAAGGACACTTGTTGGGAAGTTAAAGATCTTTGATAATGAATCACCATCTATTCAAGCTTAAGGAATTGCTTTCAAAGCTGAAAATTTTCCAAAAGCTCTTGTGGAGAAAAATATATTGTTAGATGACTCAGATAAATTGATTGCAGAAGATTATGATGATGATGTAGAACAAACATTATCACTAATCACGAGGCAGTTTCGAGATCTATTAAAGAAAAGAAATAAGAGATTTGTAAAAGATATTCATAGATCTTCTCGGCCCCGTGATCGAGTTCCAATCAAGAACAAAAATGATCCAGAAGAAGATGATGAATATTAGTTACAATGCTTTAAGTCTAAAGGTTTTGGTCATCGGGCTAAAGATTGTCCTAATCTTAGGAAATACACTGGAAGCAAGGCATTAGGTAACTCTAGACGAGACCTCGGATTCATATAATTTTGAAGAAGAGGAAACAACTAATATTGCACTAGTTGTTAATTTGATTCCCTCATGTTCCATTAGTGATTTAACCGTTTTAAAAATGGGCATGTCTTTCGATGATGAAAAATCATCTAATGGTGAAGGGAAAAATAAGACAAAGTGTAAAACTGTCTCAAATACAAGAATTGCTAAGAGGTGCATATGCAATTCCAACCAATCTCAGGAAACTTCGTTAAGTCGAGGTAACAACAGAAGATATTTGAATCATACTTCACTAGATCAAGAACACCCTATTTGTTCTAAATCCCAGGATGAGAGAAAATCTCATACTAATACCACATAATCGGTATTAGATTGCATCCTCACCTTGTGTGCAAATTATGTGTGTGAGGAAGCAAAAATCAAGGCACTTATTTGTAGATTATGGGAATAAACTCTAGTAATTGAAAATATATTTTAAGATATTCATATTTATAGGAATATTATATTTTTGGTAGTATGAAAAATATAAAAACATCTCTCTCATTCTCTGGTCATTCGTTGTCCGAACTCTGACTCAGGATCCGATGTCTTCTGTTGCAAAGGTGCTTGATTGAAAGATCTCTTTAAGAATAAGTCTGCAACATCTCTTGATGCTAAGATACCTAAGAGAAAGATCAAAAACAGAGATTGGCTTAGCAAGAAGGAAAGAGAGAATATACTGAAGAAAGATCAGTGTATTGAGATATTGACACATATTTATGTTCAATCAAAGACAGAATTACATGTTCTTGCAGAGTCCTTCACGAAAACATCTCAACTGCAAGAAATTATGGTCAAGCAACAAGGTTATCTTCTTGAAGAAATTCACAAGCTCAAGACTGAAAATAATAACCTGGCTTCCTCTAGTATTGATATGAAGGATTAAGTTGCTCGTAAAAATAAGATTAGATTCTTATTTAGAGAAAAAATAGACATCAATGTTTTGATTTACTTCAATTATTCTATAAGGTCTATTTTGAATAAAACTATGATTATTTATGAATAAAATTATTATTTAAAAAATTTCTTGTGATAGTTACCGATCACATAGCAGGTGAATGATTGTTTATATTTTTCTATGTGTATTCGGTTTATGGGATGTCTGATTTCGGTTTTCATCAACCTAAATATTCGATCTCATATGATGTGACCCTTATGGTTTGTATGGCTTTTTGATTTAGCGGGATCAAGTTCTAGCCCATGTTGGTAGGCTTTATCAAAGGATCATAAGGTGTTCCGATTGAAACTCATATGTGAAAAGTCACAATATGTTGAATCAATTTATGTTTACATGGGTTGTGTTTAGCATAACATATGTGTTTCGGGTTTTCAACTTTTGCTATTGGCACGCATTAGTTAAAACCGATTCAACCTTTCTCTGGTAAAGACTACTTTTGTTTTTGTTCTTTTGTTCTTACGAGAGGATGGCACCACATTGGAGGAGAGTTCTTATTTGAACTTATGCTTAATGATATATCTTTCTGGGGAGAAGAGGCTGCGGAATTTGAGGTAACAAATTTGTTAGTTAATCGTTTTTATGTTAAAGAAAAGCCTGTTTATATTGCATATATTTTGCTTCTGCTTAACAAAATTTCGGTACAATTGATATTTTCCATTATTGTGTATGGATGTGTGTGTGAATAATTCAACTGTTTCCGGTTAAGAAAAACTCTTTCAATTTATTTGGCTTGTTGTTTGGTATCTTCTTTATTGTTGGGTATCAAGTATTTTTGCTTAACGAAATTCAGTGCAATTGCGCTGATATATTGTCTATGTTTGTTTCAGTTGCTTGCGGTTAAGAAAATAAATGTGCAAGTCAATTTATTTTGGTTTGTATATATTGTTTATGACTTAAAAAAATACGGGATCATTTGTTTAGTCCAAATCGATTCCGGATAAGAGAAACTAAGTTAATTCTGATCTTAGTTAGACATATCAAATTGAAGGATTCGGTTATTCAAGTCTAATCGAATGCCTTGACAAGAAAAACCAGTTAATTAACCTAGTGTTTGTCTTGTCTAAAGAGAAAGGTCTAAGTTATTGTCTGAATAAGTAGAGCTTGATAAGAGAAATAAAGTTAATCTTGATTGAAAAGGCGGGGGTCTAACAACCACACCCAATATTTCGTTCAGAAATAAATTTAATCCTGATTTTACAAAGTACTTATTCAAGAATCAATTCATGAACATTAAGAAACGGTTTCCAAATATTGCATTCCTTAATTTATAAATGTATTTGTTCATGAGTATGAAATCATACTTAATCGATTTTAGAACTTAACCAACTAAGTTTGCAAACGGGTACGCAGACTTTAGTTCCGGACTTTGGTCTTGTCCGACAGTTCGCAAACCAATATGCATACTGTCGTCCCGGACCTAACTCAGGTAAAACCGTTCGCATACTGGTATGCAAACTTGGTTCCCGGACTTGAATCATACCACAATAGTTTGCATACTGGTATGCATACTGTGCTATATCCAGACAATAGTTAATTATTCTAAACTCCCATTTCAATCATTAAAATATCCTTAGAAGACGACAATAGCAGTCTCACACAAACTATTAGCTTATAAATAATTTTTAAGTGATCGAATGATCAATACGAAACATTCCGAGTCGACATCAAATGACTGTCTCACACAAATCATGTAAGATGTTTCAAGGAAATTTTCACATGATCATCTTTTGACTTATTATTTAGTTTCCAACAAATAAATTGTTTCCAACTAAACTTGTCAAGAAAAATGATAAACTTAGATAAAGCAAAAAGCTTCCAACACATATTTCAAGTAATAGATAAGCGAGTTAAACTCGGCTCGAAATATCAAATGTGTATAATGTAAAAGTCTATATAGCTATACGACTTAGTCTCATTAGGAGGTAGAATAAAATAAATTTATGAGTGATAGATAAGTTTTAGTCTCTACATACCTTTTTTTGATGAATTTCCTCCAAGCACTCCTCAGTAGATCTTCATCTTCAATCGATGAAAGCCATGAAGTCTAAAGCTCAACTACACATTCTATCATAATCCGAGACATAGCTATAAGTAAACTAGAAATCAAGGCTTATTGTTTGATCACCTAAACTTGACAAATAAGCTTGAAATAGCAACGCTTGCGAGCTCAACTGAGCAGTGCTCTAAAAATCTCCCCTTTTGTCAATTTTAGTGACAAAATTATCAATACATATAGATTACAAAATAAATAAACTTTGTAGCTTCTCATCCAACATGCTTGATTTCCTTGGTTCTTCAACATTCCTTGAATTCTTCGTCACTCCAAGTACTCCAGTGATTCTGAACGTGTTCAACTCAGCATCATTTTTTTTGAAGATTCGTAGCCATAACAATAAGAAAACACATGTTCTCAATTATTGTTGTACAATGTCATAGTATTATTACACATCATCAAAGTTCAATTGTATCACAACTTTGACAATAATACTACGGTGATATGTATTGTTAGAGCACTGCTCGGTCAAACTCGCAAGCGTTGCTATCTCAAGCTTGTTTGTCAAGTTTAGTTGCCAAAACTATAAGTTTTGATTTCTAGTCTACTTATAGCTAAGTCTTGGATTAGGATAGTAAGTGTAGTTGAGCTCTAGACTCCACGGCGTTCATCATGCAAAGACGAAGAACTACTCAAGGAATTGGTGGAACTTCATCGACAAAAAGGTATGTGGAGACTTGAACTTATCTATCACTCAAAAGTCTATCTACTCTATCTCCTATCTTGAGACAAAAGTCGTATTTCTCTATAGACTTGGATTATACACATTTGATATTTCGAGCCTAGTTTATCTCGCTTATCTATTTCTCGAAATATGTGTTGGAAAGCTTTCGCTTTGGCCAAGTTCATATTTACTCGTGACGAAAGTCATGTTGATTATTTCAATAACTTGAAAATCGCTATGATGAAAAATAGTTTGTGAATAACAACTATCTAACATCCTCTAAGAAAGTTTCAATGATTGAAATGAGAGTTTAGAATATATAACCATGTTTGGATATAAACATTGTATGTGAATTCATACTTGTGTAAGTCCAAAATCCTTGAACCAAAGTATGCGTACTTTACTAGTTTAGGATGACCGGAGCTAAGTCCGCGTACCTGTACGCGTACTGTCCGAAGTTCACATCCCCTGAATTTCTGCTGGAGTTTGTGAACTGGAAACAATATCAGTCCGGGTACTTAAGTATGCGTACAGGTATGCGTACTTAAGTGGATGCTACATACTCCTTCAACTCTGCTAAGTGAATGAGGGAATAGAGAAGCACCGGGGACTTGATCTTATTGGAAAGATCGATTCAATACATTTCAATAAATGTTATCCACGAGTCATTGCAACATGATATGATTACATGAAACGTCATCGAACATGACCTCTCTACATCACAAACCCCTGCACGACTGAGGAATTTCCTCTCCTCCGCCATCACATCCAGAACGAAGACCGATGTTGCTGTCTATCGCAGCAACGTCGATTCACTGACGAAGCCAGTTCACAGTAAAGTCATACTGTTCAGGAGAATTTGGGTTCAACTCCCAGTACACCTCCATCTTAGGGATTCTCAACCCACCAACTAGTTCATGAATGTAAAGGCTCACTGGATGGAGGAGCAACGAATATGTCGATAATCATGGTTCTAGCCTTTTCGATCTTTGGAGCAACTCTGACCATAGTATCGACATCAACAAGGATATCTGGTGGAAATCCTTCCATGGTCTCAACATAAACAAGAATTTATGGAGAAAATTCAATCGTGATCTCCGCAATCAACGGTCTCAGGAGCAACATCTTCATGACAGGGATTCATCAACTAACCATTCTCTGAAGCTGTTACTCGATGAAGCGGACTTCTCCAAGCACTAATGATTCACATCAAGTTGTGTAGACATGAAAACATGTTCACATGAAAGTCTTCCCAAAGCTTTCACGATGGGCGGGAACAATCCAAAGTCTTTTACAAGATGTTCTCATCACCTCTACAAATGAGATACAACACACTTCAGGCAATGGGTTTACAAAAACGTACCAATTGGTGAGGAATAGGACAATGCTTCCTCAACAAAAAATATTCGTCTATGTCTCTTATACAACATACCAAAAGTGTGCATCAATCTGACATACGAGCTGAAAGATATGGCCTTTACCATCAGGTTTATGAAATCTGAAAGTCTTGTACGAGATTACAAATTACAAATGTGCACGTTTCGTTGGCTGACCTATCTAACTCAAAATTGAGTTATTCTTTTCTCATATGATGATTCAGTCTCTTAGCTTCAAATCACCGAATTACGACGTCGTATGAGGTTACTACAACTTCCAGAGCATACAACATGCAAGCAACAACTCTTAGACGGGATTCATAACCTCCACAGTCAATCGATGTCCTCCAGGTCCTTCCACTAAGTCCTTCATCAAGGTACCTCCAACTTCGACCACCTAGGTCTTACATCAAATTTTTGTACCTGGGTCCTCTATCTAGGTCCTGCCAGAAGAAGAGAAAACGAAAAAGGAGATTTAACTAAATAATGGGGACTGACGATCCACTGATCATGATGGTCAGTTTCACAATCCAAGACTCGTGACTGACACCAAGCTCGCTTATGCTAATCATTCATCATAAAATGAATGCTACAACCGAGACATACAACCATGGTCATTACATCATCCCCTCTTGAGAGCAACCTCAGTTATGGTCCCGTGACCAGGGTTTCAAAAGTGATGTTTCTACGACTGACATAAACAAAAAATGGTACTACAAGCACCAGGCTCATGTATCAACCAAGAGTTTCAGATTTCAACTTAATCAATGGCATTGAAATCCTTCATCGAGCGTTCAAGACACAAGCAAATGGTCTAAGACACAACAGGGGCGTTTTTACAACAAGCTCGTCTGAGACAATTTTACACTGCCCTGCACAAAGAAGCGAGCTGGGAGCAATTGGTGAAGAATATAAGGTTGAGTCATATGTCATTCTCTTCGTATGGATGTCCTCTAAAACATATCCAAAATCACAACAATTGGATGAACGAGCAAAAGGATGTGGCCAAAACCTTGGACTACATGACAACTGAAAATTTTCTGAAAACCTCCTGGAAGTTTACTGTTTCGTCAATTTCGGCCCTTAAAAGTGCTCAAAAGCCGAAAATCTTCTTTTAGAAAGCTTGGAAATTTTCTGAGGATGAAGAAACATGGGTAGATCACAAAAATCCGACATCGGACAAAGATTCTACAGCAATTTCAATGAAGACCTAACTTCTGAATTTTCTGATGACGAATTATGAGGAAATTCTTCATTCATCCACATCTGAATCAGGTGCTACACCATCAACGCAAAGCCGAACTTCATCTTCAACCGATAGTCTCTCTTGCCGAAGTCGGTGGTGCTTCTTCTGCTTCTACTTATAACAAAGTCTCGGACTAGGATAGTAAGTGTAGTTGAGCTCTAGACTCCGTGGCATTCATCATGCAAAGACGAAGAACTACTCAAGGAACTGGTGGAACTTCATCGACAAAAAGGTATGTGGAGACTTGAACTTATCTATCACTCAAAAGTCTATCTACTCTATCTCTTATCTTGAGACAAAAGTCGTATTGCTATATAGATTTCGATTATACACATTTGCTATTTCGAGCCGAGTTTATCTCGCTTATCTATTTCTCGAAATATGTGTTGGAAAGCTTTTGCTTTGGCCAAGTTCATCTTTACTCGTGACGAAAGTCATGTTGATTATTTCAATAACTTGAAAATCTCTATGATGAAAAATAGTTTGTGAATAACAACTGAAAAGATGTGGGTACCCAAATATACCTCAATCTAAAACTTTTCCACCTATAAGTCATTTCTCCGAAAGTGATTGTCTATGGACTGAGTCGATACAATACAACTAATCGGTTCACACTTCGTGTGATCATCTATGGATACGAGATCGAGACAATACAACAACGAAGTATGTTTACTTGATAAAAGGTTCGGACTTAACCAAACATAATAGGATTACTATCAAGTAAATAGGAATTAATTTTTGTGTATTTTACTTCTAATTATAATAAAAACAATTATAATTGCGGAAATAGAAAAGTAAAAGACACAGCAAAATTTTGTTAACAAGGAAACCGCAAATGCAGAAAAACCCCGGGACCTTGTCCAGAATTGAATACTCTCAGGATTAAGCCGCTATACAAAATCAAACCAACTTCGTATAATTGAGACCAACCAACTAAACCTATAGTTCACCTAGTTCCGTCTGTATTCCCACGCCTCCAACTTGTAATAAGTCACGTACTTGGAACAATTCCTTTGGTTCATATTCCAAACAGTAAAGGAACAACAAATCTGTTTGGTAACAACTCTTTTCAACCAAGTGATGTGAGTTGGACAAAAGGCTCTTCCGTTTATCCCAATAAACTCCTTTGTCAGGTCCTTAGATCTATCTAATAACAACTACCAAAGTAATTGTCCAGATTTTGCAATCAATACTTTGAATCACAAAGAATTGTATTGATGCCTATCTACTCAACTAATCAATCCAATCTATCACAAGGATAAACCGATTATAGTTGGATCCTCTTTAACCGAAACAAGTATTGTGCACACCAAAGATTATGAACCCAAATCAGAAATCTTCAAAGTCTTGTTTGTCTTCAAATCTTCTTAGATCTTCAATAAACACCTGCACACAATCAACTTGAATCTCTTGTTTTTAGAGCATTGCTCGGTCGAACTCGCATGCGTTGCTATCTCAAGCATGTTTGTCAATGTTAGTGATCAAAACTATAAGTCTTGATTTCTAGTCTACTATAGCTAAGTCTCGGACTAGGATAGAAAGTGTAGTTCAGCTCAAGAACTCCATGGCAATCATCATACAAGACGAAGAACTACTCAAGGAACTGGTGGAACTTCATCGACTAAAAGGTATGTGGAGACTTGAACTTATCTATCACTCAAAAGTATATCTACTATATCGCCTATTTTGAGACAAAAGTCGTTTTTCTATATAGACTTTGATTATACACATTTGCTATTTCGAGCCGAGTTTATCTCGCCTATCTATTTCCCGAAATATGTGTTGGTAAGCTTTCACTTTGGCCAAGTTCATCTTTACCTAGTGACGAAAGTCATGACAAGTTTCAATCACTTTAAAAATTGCTTACTTTGACGAAAAATAGTTTGTGAATAACAATTATATAATAACGTCCTCTAAGAATGTTTCAATGATTGAAATTAAGAGTTTAGATTATATAACCAATGGTGGATATAATCATTGTATGGTAACACATATATGTATAAGTCCTTTTTTCCTTGAACCGAAGTTTGCGAACTTTGTTGATCAAGAGAACCGGAACAAGAGCCGTGAACTCAATCCGCGAACCCAGTCCGCGAACTGGCGGAAGTTCTCGACCCGAGAAAATCTGCGGGAGTTTGAGAACTTCTTCCCGGAACTTAAGTCCGCGAACTAAGTCTGCGAACTTAAGTTGGTTATATCTAAAGACGATTGTTTGTGAACTTATATTTATATTAACTAAGGAATGCAAAATGCAAACCGTGGCTATAAAGTTCATGAACCGATTTGAGTGAATCAAATCGTTTTTGCTTCGATTGTGTCTTGTGTAGTTACATAAGATTTCCTTACAATTGAACAACTCTCTAACTAGTTCATTTGAGTCATTTGAACTAGTTACGGTGAAGAAGAATATGGTTGATATGAAAGTGATCATATGGCTAACCATTTGGTTAACTATTGTTGAACCAAAAAATGTACATGTTTGGGTACGGTTACAAAAACCTAAAATCGTGCATTTCATTTGTGTGTAACAAGCTAAGTTTTCGATCCAACGGTTGAAAGATATTAGCTTGAATCTAATCACGTTTTCATCTAACGGTGAATATTGAATGCTTTGTTACTAAGCTAACATTGATTGCAAACCCTGATTTGAAAGACTATATAAGGGAGAACTCTAGCAACTGGGAAACCTAATCCCCACACCTTCCGTGTGATACTAGTTGTATTAGCTAGAGTTGATTCTCCTTTAACCTTAGGTTTCTTCTTGAAAACCAGGTTAACGACTTAAAGACTTCATTGGGATTGTGAAGCCAGACCGATACTACTTTCTCGTAGTTGTGTGATCTGATCTTGCTAATTCTATTGTGTTGAGTACAATCGTAACGATTGGCTTGAGATTAATATCTCCGATAGGCAAGATATAAAAGTAGTCACAAACATCTGCGTCTCATCGTTTGTGATTCCACAATATCTTCTTTCGCCGCGTCGATTAAGATTATTGTGAGGTGATTGATAATACTAGGCTGTTCTTCGGGAATATAAGTCCGGGTTATCAATTGGTTCCTGTACACCTTGATTTATCAAAAGACGGAACAAAACTCGTAGGTATTTCTGTGGGAGAGAGATTTATCTATTACTATAGACTTTTCTGTGTGATACAGATTTGTTTATTAAAGTCTTAGACTTTGGGTCGTAGCAACTCTTAGTTGTGGGTGAGATCAGTTAAGGGAATCAAGTGCGTAGTATCCTTCTGGGATCCGAGACGTAAGGAGCGCAACTATATCTTGGATCAGTGTGAGATTGATTGGGGTTCAACTACAGTCCAGACCGAAGTTAGTTTGTAGTAGGCTAGTGTATGTAACGTCTTAATACAGTGTGTGTTCAATCTAGACTAGGTCCCGGGGTTTTTCTGCATTTGCGGTTTTCTCGTTAACAAAATTCAGGTGTCAGTGTTATTTCTATTCCGCATTATATTTTGTTATATAATTGAAATATCACAGGTTGTGCATTTGAATCAATCAATTGGAAATCCGAACTTTGGTTGTTGATTGGAAATTGATTGATCCTTGAACATTGGTCTTTGGTGCCGTTCAAGTGTTTTCTCTTGTATTCAATTAGACTCGCAGATTTCTATTTGCTTGAGAAAGAATTGAATCAAGAAAGAGAGATATAACTCTTTGATATACTTTATTAAGATTGAGTCTAGTTGATTCTCTTGAAAGTATATTGGAGTTTGTCCATACAGATTGCTAATTGAAATATTGGGTGAGGTTGTTGTACCCCGCTTTTTCAATTGGTATCATAGCAGTCAAACACATTAAAGACCTTATAAGTCTGTGTTTGTAGCGATCTGATTATGGACGAGTCTATCTTTAATAATGTACCTGTTCATAAATTACCAGATAATTTTCAAATCTTGGATTCACCGGAGAGGACTGTCACATCTAGGTCAGTATCTAAACATTCTCTTAATGTAAAACATGTTGAAGTCTGGGAAACACGCCTAGAAGAACAGTTGGATGAACTTTCTGATGAAGGTGATTCAGATATTGATAGTGATTTTGATGAGGAAGTCTCTGAGTATGTGAAGGTTTTGAATTCATTAGAAAAGAAGAAGATGACAACTTCTCATGTCACTCCTCTTCTGACTCCTCTCTGTCGAGAAAAAAGGAAATTGAGAAGATGTTACGCAGGTGTTTATGTTTTGAATCGTTCTAAAGAATCGATCCTCAAGGATTATGAGGAAAACCTACGTATGAAGTCACTTGAATGTGATAATCTTTATCAAAAGTATTGTTTGTTGGAAGAGAAACTTGCAGAATTTGAAGCAAGGATTAATTCCCAGCAAACAAGTTTTGACGACAGAGAAAGTGCTTATCTCGCTCGAGAAAAACACCTTGAGGCTGATTTAACTGCTGCTCTTGATAAAATCAAGATGTTGGAAGATGACTTGAAAAAGTTCAATACTAGTTCAAGCAAATTAACCACTACGGTAGGAGCAAGTAAAAATCATCGTGATACACGAGGATTGGGCTATAAGGGAATAGATGCTCCAAGTACTAGCATAGAGGTAAAATTTGTCAAGGCTAGTGATGCTTCTCAACAAAAGGTTTCCACTGATGGAAAAAGTGAAATACCTTCACCGGCAGTTAAGTTTCGAAAGAGCAAAGTATATCAACCTCCAAAGTCAGCACACACGGATCGAGGTAAGAACATTCCTTATGTTTGTCACTATTGCGGAAATAAAGGTCACCTTAAAAGGAGATGTCGTTTCCGTATAAGGAATGAGAAACTTCATGATGTTCTTGTTTGGGCATCACAAGAAGTTGTGAAACCAAGATCATATGTTAAGACTAATCCCCTTAACGCTACGGGTTGTAACTGTCCAACCTTTAGGCAAAGGAATCAGTGTTGTGATAAATCTAGATTTGCCTATAAACGTCATACGAATCCTTTTCACAATCGTAATGGTTATCAAAAGGATAACTTCGTAAAGACGAAGACAAGATCCGATGTTCCCAATTGGAGAAAGAATAACTTGCAAAAGAATAGTCAATCCAATTCTCTACTGAGAAATCTTGAAGAGAGTAATGGGAAGAACGTTCCGGTTGTTCCTAAACGCACTCAAAAGTGGGTACTGATGGACACATTTTTGAGTCCTATTTGTCTCGATTCTATATATTGATAGTGATCATTTTTGTACTTATTATGGTGTTTTATGCGTGTGTAGGTATTTTTGGCCAATAAATATTTTTAGAAAAATCGGCTCTAAAAGTTGGTAAAAGCGCCCGGAGGACACATGCTATTCGGACTCTCACTACGGATAAGGGGTACCCAAATTACTAAGGGGCACCCACAAGACACCCTCAAGGCAGCTGCTATCGCCACCCCTACTCTGGTTAGGGGGCAACCCTTTCTTCTTCAAGATTTTGGCGGGAAAAACTGAATTCAAAATTCAGTTTTGCAGGCGAGATTTGCTGGAGTTTTAGCCGGATTTAACTGCTGCTTTAGATTGGATACACCCTGTTACGACTAAACAGGGAATGTATGGTAATTAGATTCGAGAGAATAGGCCGGTACGTCGAGATTGGAAAAAATAGAGGCTTGGAGTTTTACGGGATTGTTGAGCTTTCATGGATCGGATTTGACGAGATTCAAGGGCTGTTTTTTTGTTGGGCTGGACCTGTTAGAGAAAAACAGGGTTGGTGTGTGTGTTTAGGTCGATCAGATTGGGCTTAATCATCAGTAGGAGCGAAACAGGGAGAATAAAAGTTACGGGTTTCTGCTGGGATAAATTTGGAAGATTCATGGAAGATAAGTCCTGATATGATTCGTATCTATCAAATATAGAAGTTGAAGTAAATTTGGAAGGATTTTACAGCGTATAACCGCGTAAGAAAATTCGCAGAGAATAAGATCCAGGGACTTGCTGCCGAAGAAAAAAGAGAGATATTTTCGCAATATACGGGACCTGTGGTGTATAAATAGAGAGGGTACAGGTCAGAGAGGGGTTACGCAACCTTAGGAGAAGTTTAGAACCCAACATAGAAGAATCAGTCGATTTGCAGAGCGAGTTACACCAGCAGGAGAAGAAGAAGAAGCTGAAGAACAAAACACCATTCAAAACAGTCGTTAAATCGGTCTTAATATCTCAACACTTAAGCATCTCAATTTGTAACACTGCTGCAGTAACCAACAGTTCTCTGTAACAGTTCGTCCTTTGTAACAACTTCTTTGTAGCGCCAATACAGCGTTGCAAACAGCCTGTTTGCAATTATGAGGAGCTAAACCCCATTGCTGAGGCGATAGAGGAAGCTATTTTTCCAACAAAAGTGGTATATTCTATTTTATCTTTTTATTTGCAATTATTATATGATTATTTGCCTTGATCAAAAATTGTTTGAATGATTTTTGTTAAGCAATTGTTATTTCTTTTGATAGAGCATACTTGGACCTAGGTTTTTGATGTTCTATGCTTCGGATTTACACTTGTTATTTTGAGAATCTACTTGTTGCAATAGTTAGAATCAAATTGAACGAGAAAATTGCATGAATATAAATACTGGGATTAAATCACTTTGAACTTGGAAAATAGTGGAATCTTAGCCTCAGTGTTCTTTTAATATTGATATCATCTTTGTCTGAGTTTGCTATAATTATTAGTGAGTTTTCTATTTTAGTTTTGAATTTAAGTCTTAAAAAATCCTTCACAAGTTCGAGAATCGAATCACTTTATTTACCACTATTTATAAACACATCAATTTTTGGCGCCGCTGACGGGGATATTAGCCCAATGTCCTCATCATGGTTTAGAAAAAAGGTTAGGTTAGTTCAGATCCTTTATGAGGGTTTAGACTATTCCACTGCAACCACTGTAGAATCTATGTGTACAGGTGGGTTTGAAAACCAAACAGTTGATGAGGCGATGACATTTTTGAGTGAAAATCGCTGAAAAGACCCAACAATGGGAAAATAATAGGGGACCCCAGAAAACAATTCTTCTAGGCAGAGGAAATGTTAATATGGTAGAAGGAGGCTATGAATCAGATGCCAAAATTGCTGCTATAGCGAAAAGGTTAGAAGCTTTAGAAGTGGGCCACACTAGTGGTAGATTGGATCATTTTTGGCAAGGCCAGAATAATGAAGAGCAATCCAATGCTCTCTATAATAACACTAGATTTGATAATCGTCAAAAGTTTGACCCATATTCAGAAACCTATAATCCTGGTTGGAGAAACCATCCGAACTTTTCTTGGTCTAAGGGCCAGAGTCAAGGTCAGTTTAGTAATTCTAATGCTCCCCCAGGTTTTGGTTACACTAAGAATTCTTCAGCCCCAGAAAATAAAACGACTAGCTTAAATCTATTAAGATGTTAGCAAAAACTCAGGAAATGTTAGCACAGAGCCATGTTAGTTTTCAAAAGGAAACCAAGCAGAACTTTCAAACTAATGCTCAAAATCTTGCTAAGTTAGAACTTCAAGTCGGCCAAATAGCTAAGAACTTAAGTGAGAGAGATAACGACAGGTTCCCTAGTCAGACTAATCCCAATCCTGGAGGAGTTCACGAAGTAGGTGCAAAACCATCGAATCAGTTGAATGCTATTAGAACCCTTAGGAGTGGTAGAGTAGTAGACAATCACGTAACCATGCCCGATAGTGAACATACTGTAGTTCACCCCTCAGGACCACCACTAGATGAGGGGACTGATAAAATTTGTGATGATTCCAATTTGGTTCCTGAGAGGTCTGAATCTATGCCTAGAGCCCAATTTCCCTAACTATTAGTACCAACAAAGAAGGAATCGAACTTTAGTGACATATTGGAGGTTTTTAAGCAAGTTACCATAAACCTTCCTTTATTAGATGCAATTAGGCAAATTCCTGCTTGTGCCAAGTTCCTTAAGGATATGTGTACGCGAAAGCGAAAACTTAGTGTCCATAAGAAAGCCTTTTTAGCTAGTCACGTAAGTTCAATCATTCAAAACACCACAACTCCAAAGTACAAAGACCCAGGTTCCCCTACCATTGCTTGCACAATAGGTAACTTCCGGGTAGAAAAAGCTTTACTTGACTTAGGAGCCAGTGTGAACTTACTTCCGTACCATGTGTACTTACGGCTAGGACTTGGTGAAATGAAACCTACTCAGATGACATTGCAGTTAGCTGATAGGTCTGTTAAAATTCCTCGAGGTGTTATCGAGGATGTTCTCATTGAGGTCGAAAAGTTTATTTATCCAGTTGATTTTGTTGTGCTAGATACCCAACCTGTCCCCGACCCAGAGAACCAGATACCTGTGATTTTAGGTCGCCCATTTTCAGCTACGTCTATTGCGATCATTAACTGTCGAAATGGTGTGATGAATTTATCTTTTGGTAATATGACTATGGAGATGAACATTTTTAATGTCAGTAAGCTACCTTATGAGCTAGATGACACATGTGTTGAAGAGGTGAATATGATAGAAGCCTTAGTTCAGGAGTCATTACCAAACATTTTGTCTGAAGACCCATTAGAAAGTTGTTTATCCCATTTTGGTTTAGATTTTGATGACGATAACACTATTGAACAAGTGAATGCTCTATTAGATTCTACCCCTGTGTTAGACACTGATAGATGGAAAGCTAGGTTCGAACCATTACTAGTTTCTGAGACTACCTTAATTCCTTCTTTAGAAGAGCCTCCTAAGTTGGACCTAAAACCACTACCCGACACTATAAAGTATGTGTTTTTAGGCCCATCTGAGACTTTACATGTGATTGTAGCTTCGGATTTGGATAGTGATCAGGAAAGTAGTCTAGTAAAAGTACTTCAAGACAATAAGGAAGCTTTAGGGTGGACTATAACAGACATTAAGGGTATAAGTCCTACTGTGTGTATGCATCAGATTCATTTAGAAGAAGACTCCAAACCTTCTAGGGAGATGCAACGTCGACTGAACCCTAACATGAAAGAGGTACTTCGGAAAGAGGTTCTTAAGTTGTTAGATGCAGGTATTATCTACCCAATTTTAGACAGTAAGTGGGTCAGCCCCGTTCAGGTTGTCCCCAAGAAATCAGGTATCACTGTAGTCCAGAATGATAATAATGAGTTAATCCCAACCCGAGTGACCACGGGATGGCGTGTTTGTATTGACTATAGGAAATTGAACAAGGTCACAAGAAAGGATCACTTTCCCCTTCCTTTTATCGACCAAATGCTAGAGCGATTAGCTGGACATAGTTATTATTGCTTCTTAGATGGCTACTCCGGATATAATCATATCGTTATTGCCCCAGAAGACCAAGAGAAAACCACTTTTACCTGCCCCTTTGGTACCTTTACGTATAGACGTATGCCTTTCGGGTTATGTAATGCCCCTGTGACTTTTCAACGTTGTATGATGAGCATATTTTCTGATATGGTAGAACGGTTTTTAGAGGTCTTTATGGATGATTTTTCAGTGTTTGGTTCTCGTTCGATGAGTGCTTGCATCATTGACATTAGTGTTGACTAGGTGTAAGGAAAAGAATTTAGTGCTTAATTGGGAAAAATGCAATTTCATGGTTAAATCAGGAATTGTACTAGGGCACATCGTATCTTCAAAGGGTATAGAGGTAGAAAAAGCCAAAGTTAACCTTATTAAGACATTACAGGTCCCTAATACCATAAAAGATATTAGGTCATTCCTAGGGCATGCAGGTTTTTATCGTCGATTCATTAAGGATTTTAGCTTGAAGTCTAGACCTCTTTGCAATTTGCTTGCCAAAGATGTTAAGTTTGTCTTTGATGTTGCTTGTTTAGAGGCTTTTGAGAAGCTTAAGAATTTACTCAGTACCGCCCCCATAGTCCAGGCACCTAACTGGAACCTACCCTTTGAAATTATGTGTGATGCTTCAGATTATGCTATAGGCGTTGTGCTAGGTCAGCGAGAAAACAAATTACTTCATGTGATTTACTATGCTAGCAAAACTCTGAATGATGCCCAAATGAACTATACAACTACCGAGAAGGAATTGTTAGCCATCGTGTTTGCCTTGGATAAGTTTAGATCCTACCTATTAGGTTCTAAGATCGTAATCTACACTGATCATACTGCTTTGAAATACCTTTTGTCTAAGAAGGATACCAAACCTAGATTGATTAGATGGATCCTTTTATTACAAGAATTTTGTCCAGATATTAGAGACAAAAAGGGTGCAGAAAATGTAGTAGCAGACCACTTGTCTAGGCTAGTTGTTAGTTCCCCTAATGATTCCCTTCATATAAGGGATAGCTTTCCTGATGAACAATTGTTCTCTGTTTCCCAATCACCTTGGTATGCGAATATAGTGAATTATCTTGTTACTGGTCGAATGCCTCAACATTGGGGTAAGCAAGATCGTTCTAGGTTTTTAGCCGAGGGTAAGCATTTCTTTTGGGACGATCCTTATTTGTTTAAGTATTATCCAGACCAGATTATTAGGAGATGTATACCTGAGAGTGACCAGTCCAGTATTATCTCCTTTTGTCATGAACATGCATGTGGGGGTCATTTTAGTGCTAAGAAGACTGCTGCTAAGATATTGTAGTGTGGTTTTACTGGCCTTCGTTGTTTAAAGACTCCCATAGTCATTGTGTTTCTTGTGAGCATTGCCAGAGGTTAGGGACCATTTCCCATAGAAATATGATGCCTTTGAACCCTATTTTAGTGATTGAGGTCTTTGACGTGTAGGGCATTGATTTTATGGGTCCATTTCCTAATTCTTTTGGTTATCTTTACATACTTATCGCTGTAGACTATGTGTCTAAGTGGGTTGAGGCGGTTCCGTGTAAAACAAATGACCACAGGGTCGTAGTCCAGTTTTTGAAAGAGAATATACTTACACGTTTTGGTACACCGCGAGCTATAATTAGTGATGGAGGTTCACACTTTTGTAATACACTGTTTGCTCTTTTAATGAAATAATATGGTATTACCCACAAAGTAGCTATCACCCACAGACTAGTGGTCAGGTAGAGGTTTCCAATAGGGAAATTAAGCGTATTTTAGAGAAAACAGTTAATCCCAATAAGAAAGACTGGTCATCAAGGCTTACTGATGCCTTATGGGCTTACCGTACTGTGTTTAAGACACCCATTGGAATGTCACCTTATCGTTTAGTATTTGGCAAGGCATGTCGCCTGCCTGTTAAGTTAGAGCATAGAGCCTATTGGGCTATTAAGCAGTTAAATTTTTCACTTGACAAAGCAGGAGCTAACAGAATGCTCCAGCTCAATGAGTTGGACGAGATTCGTAGAGATGCATACGATAGTGCTAAGGAGTATAAGAACAAAATGAAACTTGTGCATGATAAGAATATTTTACGAAAGTCATTTTCTCCAGTCAAAAGTTCTTCCGTATGACACTCGTTTACATCTATTTCCAGGAAGTTGCGCTCTCGGTGGACCGATCCTTTTGTGGTCTCATCTTGTTTTTCCTCATGGTATTTGTTGAGATTGAGACACGAGAAGGTAGTAGCTCTTGAAAGGTTAACGGTCGAGATTGAAGCCCTTTTTAGAGCCTGTTCCCTACAGGTGATGTTGAGGAGGTCCCTCTGGAGGACCCTGTTTACCTTGATTGACCATCGAGGCGGTTTGTATGTTGTATATTATTTTTGTAGGTTTTTGGTTACACTTCACCCGGGTACTATCTTTCCGACTTCTCTCTTTACTATTTCCTCATGTTATTAATACTTTTGGTACTGTTCTTTCATTAGAAACATTGAGGACAATGTTAGATTTAAGTTTGGGGGTGGGGTAGAAACTTTTTGTTACCTTTTTAGTTGCAATAAATAAACTCCATAGCCTAGAAATTTATGCTTTTTAAGGATGACACTAACCAATCTAAGTGGATGGAAGAATTTTGGTTGTAGGAGTTGAGGAACCAATCTGATTAGATGGAAACATCTAAATAGTCTATTCATAAAAGCACAGAGCTCAGGTGTTAGAAAAAAAACATGGTAGTTTCGCCATATCTCGTTGAATCCTTTTCACTTCTGTTTTTATTTTGTTTTCTTTAAAATATGTTTCTCTAAGTGATTAGGTGGGGCTCACGAATCAAGTTGTTACCACTGCTAGGGTGAAATAGAGTGATTGAGATACCAAAAAAAAGGTGAAAAAAAAAAACACAATCGTTTGCAAAACACGATCCTGGGTAACAGTACCAACTATGATGTCAGTCCCACTACCAGCTTGCACTCGAAAACTACATGAATGTGTGTAATTTATCTCCTTCTACTTTTAAAATCAACGACGCTGCCCCACAGCCTATGCATTTTCTGGCAGTTCGTTTTTTTGAGGCTATCAAACGGGAGATTCCTAACACTTTTCATATGTCTGAGCGAGATTCCATCCTATGTCAGAGTAATAGGTTGGCAAATACACAAGACTACCTTAAAGCTATTCCAATTGCTGGCCTTAATCAAGCTATTAGCCCTCGACAGTTTCGGTATGTGCTCCAGTATAGTTTCGGCGTACCATTATTTGAGGAGGACAACACATGTGCTTGCTGCAACAGGATAATGGATCGTTTCGGGGACCATGCTCTTCATTGCGCAAGCGATATTGGGCTTAGTTTCAGGCATAATTTGGTGAGGGATTTCTGTGCAGACGTGTGCTATAAAGCAAACGTGGCAGCTAGAAAAGAGGCTGCTGTTGGTTTTTTATCTAGCAAGGATAATGCTATGCGACCTGCTGACATCTTAATTTACAATTGGGAGTGCGGGCGCGACGTTTGTTTTGATGTCACCGGCGTTTCTCCCTTTGCTGGCAGTGGGTACCGTAATTTCACGCCGGGTCACGCTATTTCAGCTGCTATCACTCGGAAGAGGAATAAATACGCTGATAAGTGCTCGAATCATGGATATGGTTTTAGTGTCTTAGCTTTCTCATCGCTTGGGGAACTTGGAGACGACTTCATTACACTTTTGAAGAGACTGAAGAACTGTATGGCTGCACACGATGCAAATAATAATTTAGGCAGTTCTCTTTTTTACAGATTAGGTATTATTATTCAGAAAGGCATTGGGGCGCAACTTGTTGCTCGCCTCCCAACCCTCCCATCTAGTTCTGTGTAATATATTTTATATTTCTTAATAAAAGCCCGTGCGTCAATCTTTTTTAAAAGAAAAAAAAAAGTGAAAAAAAAAACCAGACTATCAGACCAACCGGAATAAATTCAATAAAGTCGACCACTGGTACCCTTGTATATGCCAGCTGAGTTGACCTAGAGTTAGGATTATCGACCACTGGTTCCCTTGTATATGCCAGTGTGTTGATATTAGTCCAGACCAGTATCTCAGTCTATTAGGATAGGTTTATTTTGGCAGTGGCCTTCAGACAGATATGGGACACACCGTTCACCTTAGTCAACATCAAAACCTTCTACGTTTTTCTCTACATCAATCTTCTTAATCGATCCATGTGATTGGTTGACTTCAGTTATGATGTCCAGAAACTATCTAAGTAGAGCTCTATCACTTATATATGAATTTTAGTATGCTTGAGTGCAAACTCGTGTACAACAATTGGAATTTCGCATCAGGGTACTTCCTCCTGTAGTCAATAAGTATGCCAACCAAGGAGATTCTTTAGTGCCTTCCAAGGTTATGCGTAGATAGCTAGGGTCTAAAGGTTTTGTGGGTACACCTCTTGTAAACCCTCCCGAGACTATAACTCGGCCACTAGGGCCACCTAGGGGTTTAAAGGCTTATTGCATACGCTAAATGCAATTGATGATGCATGCGACAGTGAGTTAGGATTTTATTTTCTATTTTAGTTTTCCTCGAGGACTAGCAAATAATAAGTTTGGGGGTATTTGATGGACACATTTTTGTGTCCTATTTGTCTCGATTCTATATATTGATAGTGCTCATTTTTGTACTTATTATGGTGTTTTATGCGTGTGTAGGTATTTTTGGCCAATAAACATTTTTGGAAAAATCGGCTCGAAAAGTTGGTAAAAGCGCCCGGAGGACACCTGCTATTCGGACTCTCACTACGGATAAGGGGTACCCAAATTACTAAGGGGAACCCCCAGGACAACCCCAGGGTAGCTTCTATCTCCACCCCTACTCTGGTTAGGGGGCGACCCTTTCTTCTTCAAGATTTTGGCGGGAAAAACTGAATTCAAAATTCAGTTTTGCAGCGTAATTTGCAGGCGAGATTTGCTGGAGTTTTAGCCGGATTTAACTGCTGCTTTGGATTGGATACACCCTGTTACGACTAAACAAGGAATGTATGGTGATTAGATTCGAGAGAATAGGCCGGTACGTCGAGATTTGACAAAACAGAGGCTTGGAGTTTCACGAGATTGTTGAGTGGATCGGATTTGACGAGATTCAAGGGCTGTTTTTTTGTTGGGCTGGACATGTTAGAGAAAAACAGGGTTGGTGTGTGTGTTTAGGTCAATCAGATTGGGCTTAATCATCAGGTAGGAGCGAAAAAGGGAGAAGAAAAGTTACGGGTTTCTGCTGGGATAAATTTGGAAGATTCGTGGAAGATAAATCCTGATATGATTCGTATCTATCAAATATAGAAGTTGGAGTAAATTTGGAAGGATTTTACAGCGTATAACCGCGTAAGAAAATTCGCAGAGAAGGAGATAATGGGACTTGCTGCCGCAGAAAAAAGAGAGATATTTTCGCAATATACGGGACCTGTGGTGTATAAATAGAGAGGGTACATGTCAGAGAGGGGTTACGCAACCTTATGAGAAGTTTAGAACCCAACAGAGAAGAATCAGTCGAGTTGCAGAGCGAGTTACACCAGCAGGAGAAGAAGAAGAAGCTGAAGAACAAAACACCATTCAAAACAGTCGTTCTGTCAGTATTAATATCTCAACACTTAAGCATCTCAATTTGTCCTGTCTCTTGTTTTTGAGTATTTTGCTCCGTTCGTCGCACTTGTTCCACTTCTCTTGGACTTGGGCACTTGGATTCTTAGATTAATAATCTTCTAAGCTCATTTGTAGATTTTACAAGAATGTTGTTGGGGAATCACAAAGAAGGAAGTTCAAGAATGGACTATAGATATGGATGTGAGTTCAATCAAGTAGACTCGACTAAACAAACGCAATACCTATGTAGAAAGATTCTTGAATGATCACAATCATCTTATGTTTGAAACTATAGTGCATGGAGATATATCTAGGTTTAGAGAAAAAGTTCTATTTATATGCTTTTTAATGACTTTGTATGTTCTTCTTTGTTAAAAAAGTCTTTTATCTGCCGGAAAATTTGTCGCCTTTGGTAGCTATTCTTGGTGTAAATCTCTAAAACGCCAAGCGAAAAGGTTGATTCTACCCTCTGGGAACTAGGACAAATCATCTTATATGTGCATTACAAGTTTGTCTTGATGCCTAGGAAACTTCTTATGAGAATTTATTCTTGTTTTTGAGAAGGATTACTAACCCGAGCAAAGTTTGGAATAGCCATTATTGTGATTACACATAGCAATGTCCAACATTTTCATCTTCATGTTTTTGCATGGTCGTTAATGACTTTTGTTCTTCTTTGTTTTATTTTAAATTCTTGTTTTTGAGAAGGATTACTAGAGTTTGGAATAACCATTATTGTGATTACACATAGCAATGTCCAACATTTTCATCTTCATGTTTTTAGGTTTATTTTAAATTCTAAAATTGTTTGGAAGATGATTTTTGCAATTTTAATCATTATGATTTTATATATTGCAAATTGTTATGGGATATGTTGTTTACGTCCGTGAACCTGTGACTGTCCCATACTTTTTCAAAAGTTATCTCTATTATGTCGGTATGGATGTATTGGTAGAAGATAGAATGAACTTTTGACATTACAAAAGTTTTAAGCCTATTATATGTCAATTATTGATGTAAGATAGGTTAAAATCTTTTGTTTACAAGGATTATGTCTATTGTATGTCATTGTACAAATGGTGATGGACAATAGAATGAATCCTTGTTTATTCCACAGTATTTGGTCGACCTCCAGTCTATAATTTTTGTGCATATACTGTGTTGTTCCATAAGGTGTCTTGTGTTGAGCACAATCGACTGAGTTATTCATTTGCTTATGATTAGCTTAGTTGTTGCTCCATGAGGTACTTTATGTCGAGCATGTTGAACTAAATTAATCATCCTTGTTTGGTTATTTAGTTGTTGCTCCGTAAGTTCTCTTATGTCGAGCAAGACCAATTAAATTGATTACTTTTTGTAGTTAATTTGGTTGTGTATTCCGATTAGATTAATTATGAGTTCTCTTGTGATTAATCTAATTGAGTATTTTTGAGTCTCCATAAGTTTACTTATGTTAAGATTTCCGATTAAATTAATCATGGGTTCTCTTATAGATAATTTAATTGAGTATTTTTGGATTCAAATTCATACTTGTATGTGATTTGTTATGTCCAAAGACATCCTTCTTTTCTTTTGAAATTAAGGTCGCTCTTGTTGTTCTTTCGGGAATGACATATTATGGGGGAGAGTTCTTAATTGAACTTGTCCTTAATTGCCATATCTTTGTGGGGAGTGCGGATGTGGAATATTATAGGGGTCATCTTATATCTTTATAAACTCCTTGATGAATGCATTAAGCTTCGGCTATATGATTGCATCAAAATAAGATGATATATGCTTTCTTTTGGTCATGAAATGTCTCTTTTGGAAATCTCATTAGGATCCCGTTTTCGTACCTTTGCCAATTTTATTGACAAAAAGGGGGGAGAATTAATATGCAGTTCACACTACAAATACGTATGGTTTTCCGATCATTATGTAAGGGGGAGTGGTTTCCATGTGAGATGGAGTATTGACTAAGGGGGAGTGATACATATCACCATAGTATTGTTGTCGAAGTTGTGATACAATTGAACTTTGATGCTATATAATGATACTATGACACTGTATAACAATGATTGAGAACTCTTGTTTTCTCGTTGTTATAGCTACGGATTTTCAACAACGATGATGCTGAACTTACAACCTTTGGGATCATTGGAGTACTTGGAAGTGACAAAGATTTCGAGTAATGTTGAAGATTAGGCATGTGGAATAGGAGCTACAAAAGTTAATTCATTTATTTTTTGTATTCCATATGTATTGATAGTTTTGTCACTAAAATTGACAAAGGGGGAGATTGTTAGAGCATTGCTCGGTCGAACTCGCATGCGTTTCTATCTCAAGCATGTTTGTCAATGTTAGTGATCAAAACTATAAGTCTTGATTTCTAGTATACTATAGCTAAGTCTCGGACTAGGATAGAAAGTGTAGTTGAGCTCAAGAACTCCATGGCAATTATCATACAAGATGAAGAACTACTCAAGGAAATGGTAGAACTTCATCGACTAAAAGGTATGTGGAGACTTGAACTTATCTATCACTCAAAAGTCTATCTACTCTAGCTCCTATTTTGAGACAAAAGTCGTTTTGCTATATAGACTTTGATTATACACATTTGCTATTTCGAGCCGAGTTTATCTCGCCTATCTATTTCTCGAACTATGTGTTGGTAAGCTTTCGCTTTGGCCAAGTTCATCTTTAGCTAGTGACGAAAGTCATGACAAGTTTCAATCACTTTGAAAATTGCTTACTTTGACGAAAAATCGTTTGACAAAAGTCGTTTTGCTATATAGACTTTTATTATACACATTTGCTATTTCGAGCCGAGTTTATCTCACCTATCTATTTCTCGAACTATGTGTTAGTAAGCTTTCGCTTTGGCCAAGTTCATCTTTACCTAGTGACGAAAGTCATGACAAGTTTCAATCACTTTGAAAATTGCTTACTTTGACGAAAAATAGTTTGTGAATAACAACTATATAATAACGTCCTCTAAGAATGTTTCAATGATTGAAATTGAGAGTTTAGATTATATAACCAATGGTGGATATAAGCATTGTGTGGTAACATATATATGTATAAGTCCTTCTTCCTTGAACCGAAGTTTGCGAACTTTGTTGATCAAGAGAACCGAAACAAGAGCCGTGAACTCAGTCCGCGAACTAGCGGAAGTTCTCGACCCGAGAAAATCTGCTGGAGATTGAGAACTCCTTCCGGGAACTTAATTCCGCGAACTAAGTCTGCGAACTTAAGTTGGTTATATCTAAAGACGATTGTTTGTGAACTTATATTTATATTAACTAAGGAATGCAAACCGTGGCTATAAAGTTCATGAACTGATTCGAGTGAATCAAATCGTTTTTGCTTCGATTGTGTCTTGTGTAGTTACATAAGATTTCCTTGTAATTGAACAACTCTCTAACTATTTCATTTGAGTCATTTGAACTAGTTATGGTGAAGAAGAATATGGTTGATATGAAAGTGCTCATATGGCTAACCATTTGGTTAACTATTGTTGAACCAACAAATGTACATGTTTGGGTACGGTTACACAAACCTAAAATCGTGCATTTCAATTGTGTGTAACAAGCTAAGTTTTCGATCCAACGGTTGAAAGATATTATCTTGAATCTAATCAGGTTTTCATCTAACGATGAATATTGAATGCTTTGTTACTAAGCTAACATTGATTGCAAACCCTGACTTGAAAGACTATATAAGGGAGAACTCTAGCAACTGGGAAACCTAATCCCCACACCTTTCGTGTGATACTAGTTGTATTAGCTAGAGTCGATTCTCCTTTAACCTTAGGTTTTTTCTTGAAAACCAGGTTAACGACTTCAAGACTTCATTGGGATTGTGAAGCCGCAGATGATACTTCTCGTAGTTGTGTGATCTGATCTTGCTGATTCTATCGTGTTGAGTACAATTGTAACGATTGGATTGAGATTAATATCTCCGATAGGCAAGATATAAAAGTAGTCACAAACATCTTCGTCTCATCGTTTGTGATTCCATAATATCTTCTTTCGCTGCATCGATTAAGATTATTATGAGGTGATTGATAATACTAGGCTGTTCTTCGGGAATATAAGTCCGGGTTATCAATTGGTTCCTGTCACCTTGATTTATCAAAAGACGGAACAAAATTCGTAGGTATTTCTGTGGGAGACAGATTTATCTATTACTATAGACTTTTCTGTGTGATACATATTTGTTTATTAAAGTCTTCGACTTTGGGTCGTAGCAACTCTTAGTTGTGGGTGAGATCAGCTAAGGGAATCAAGTGCGTAGTATCTGCTGGGATCGAGAGACGTAAGGAGCGCAACTGTACCTTGGATCAATGTGAGATTGATTGGGGTTCAACTACAGTCCAGACCGAAGTTAGTTTGTAGTAGGCTAGTGTCTGTAGCGGCTTAATACAGTGTGTGTTCAATCTGTACTAGGTCCCGGGGTTTTTCTGCATTTGCGGTTTTCTCGTTAACAAAATTCTAGTATCTGTGTTATTTCTATTCCGCATTATATTTTGTTATATAATCGAAATATCACAGGTTGTGCGTTTGAATCAATCAATTGGAAATCCGACCTTTGGTTGTTGATTGGAAATTGATTGATCCTTGAACATTGGTCTTTGGTACCGTTCAAGTGTTTGCTCCTGTATTCAATTAGACTCGCAGATTTCTATTTGCTTGAGAAAGAATTGAATCAAGAAAGAGAGATATAACTCTTTGATATACTTTATTAAGATTGAGTCTAGTTGATTCTCTTGATAGTATATTGGAGTTTGTCCATACAAATTGCTAATCGAAATATTGGGTGAGGTTGTTGTACCCCCACTTTTTCACTTGTGATCAATCACGCACATAACGGAGTCCGTTAACAATGGATTATCACAAGACGTCTTTAAATCTACAAACAGTCTAAAGATCCCCGTCTTTAGATCAATCACGCACAGAACGGAGTCTGTTTACAATGGATTATCACGAGACGTCTTTAGATCTACAAATAGTCTAAAGATCCCCGTCGAAACTTCGATCTAGTTTGAGTGAATCTTATATCAGAAGAGAAGATTCTCAAGCATAAACAAACTAGGTGCAATCAAAGTTCAACAACCTTTGGTCAATCAAATCAATCGAAAACTAATAATAAACCGCAATTATCTAGTTTCCCACCAACAGTACTAATAGAGCTTCTCAATCCCAAAAAAGTCTTTAAACCGAGCGGCCGTAAGAGATTTCGCCTAATTAGGTTACTTTCCTCTCCGAATAGGCGGCTCCACCAGTAACAACACAACTAGGTAGTTTTGTTGGCTCTGAGGATTAGCTTGCTCAAAATGCAAACTTTGATATTTATAGACCAAGGAAGTTTGGACACCAAGGAATTTCCAAAACCGAAAATATTCTTAAGATATGAAATATATTTCCAAATTCAATTTCCATAATTCCTGGAAATGATTTGTCCAAATATTGACCGAAAATCTCTTAGAAAATCTCCAACTAGTAAATGCACATTACTAATTTTCATTTTCCAAAAATAAATCAAAAACCTTAATTAAAAGATTCTCAATTTATTTTTTCGATCCGGGATTTTCCTTTAGCTATTAAGGAATATCTTTGAGCAATAAAAGATAAGCGTTACTGCACATGTTCAAAGTATGTCGACATCTTAACTTAGTAAATCATCTTTCATATTTACTATCTTGGAATCGATTTGCCACACTTCCAAACAAGTTTAGAATTGGTTCATCTGACTTCCAAGAACTATGTGATTGATTAAGAACACTCAATCACCAAACATGGGTTTCACGGTTCTACCAAAACAAGTTTCGGTTCTACCTCCATGTAGGTACTGGATTTAGTAACACTAGCTTTCCAAAATTCGGTTGACTAGGTACTAGGATCGGTTCCCACATATATAGGGTATCTAACTTGTATTTGTTGCACATGTCCATAGGACCGGTTTCCAATATCTAAAAACGTGTTGCACATGTTCATAGGATCGGTTCCCAATATCTAGAAACGTGTTGCACCTCTTACAAGGATCGATTCCCCTCTTGTGATCGGTTGCACCTCTTACTAGGATCGGTTCCCCTTTGCCTAGAGTTGGTCATACCAATTACAACAAATCGATCATACCATCTCAGGTGATTACTTAAGATCAGTTTCACTAATAAAAGTCATACCAATACAAAAGTCAGGCCTTGTGAATAGTTTTACCAAGAACATAAACAAGTCATGAGCGGTTATACTAATCACACATATTGGTAGTTCAAAAGATATGCAATGAATAACAATACCAATAATCCTAGTGATTTCCCTTTCGATTCACAAAACAAGTTCATGATTTTACTTCCTTTAAATGAATGTAAAACATTGTTTCCTAGGATGAAATCTTCACCTCATACCCATACATAATCACAATAGCATTCAAACGATTATGTCGATGTCTTATATACGAAGTTCAAAAGATAAGCGTTATACTTCGTATTGTATTCCTTAATACTACGTCTAACTAGAGTATAATCATTCATAGCTTTGCAGTTATGTTTTCAATATGCACGACTTGAAAGATACGTTAGGGAATGAAACAGTTCAAGTCAAATATCACTAACCTCAAGTGGAAGGATAATGTTGTCGTTGTAGCTCCTTACTTCTTCACTTCTTCAAGTCTTCACGTAATACTTGTAATGTCTCATATCCTAATACTTTCAAGCTAACCTATATGAAGTTGACTCTAGTACATAATCAAGCGACTCTTTAAATGAGTTTTGGTTCACTAAAATATGACAACCAAACTTGACATACCAATGGTTGGTAGGTTCAACCGAGCTATGCTCTACAATGTCCCCCTTTGTCAATTTTAGTGAAAAACTCTTACATCATATGGATAACCAAATTACAAGAATTTATTACACATACGCTTGATTCCCAAATTCAACAACACAATAACATATATACATTCAATCCATAAATACCGCTGTTGATATTATAATAACAAAGCTAATACCCCCCCCCCCCCCTAAAGGTAAGATAGGTAGATAGTTTCAATCCGCACGTCTTTGTTATTCCTTTATCAATATGATATGCTACTCCCCCTTAGTCTATGCTTTACTCTTTCGTTAGATAAAATGTTTAAGCACCAATGTCCTTTCCCTTAGTGATACCAATCAATATAAATCAATCCTAGTATCACTTGTTTACTCCATATATTTCTCCCCATTTTTGTCACAAAATGACAAAGGTACGAGCAAATAAAGGACAAAACCGAAAGGATCTTACAAATCTCACAAGACTTGCTACCTATAGAGTTAAGCACGAGGGTTCCACACACCATTTTTGATAACCAATATCAAAACCGAAACTACAAAGTAATTTTGTTTTGATATGTTACCAAGGAAACAATTGCCCGAAGCAATTTTCCCTAATAGTTTAGCAAACCAAAAATCGACTAAGCATTTTAGTTCCTTTGCTAAACCAATTGTACAAATACAATCGCTTGTTCGATAAGACCAAAATAAAGATAATTTTATTTTTCTCATCAGGTTCTAATTATCCATATAACTTAGACCTTTCACTTTTAAACAAGACAAGTACTAGGTTAGTTGACTAGCATTTCTTGTTAAGTCATTCGATTAGACTTGAATAACCGAAACCTCCACATTGATAAGTCTAACTAAGATCAGAATTAACTTATTTCTCTTATTTGGAATCGAATTGGACTAAACAATTCATCCCTAAAACCTTTTCTTTTGTTAAGCCATAAACAATTCATACAAACCAAATAAATCAACTTGCATAATTATTTATCTCAACCGGAAGCAATTGAAACAACATAGACATTAAAGCACCGCAATTACACCGAAATTTTGTAAGCCTAAACGATTGATACCAAACAATAAAGCAAGATAACAATAGTTTTTCTTAACCGGAAACAATTGAATCACACACACATCCATACACAAATAATGGAATAAAACATCAATTGTACCGAAATTTTGTTAAGTAAAAGCAATAAATATACGCAATAAAATCAGGCTTTTCTTAAATAGGAAAACGATTAACTAACAAAGTCGTTACCTCAAATTTCGTATCCACTTCTCCAATATGTTTGCATCTTCTTTCCAGGGAGAATTGATACTGAAATATCATTATGTTGTCATCCTTATGCAAAACAAAAGAATAACAACAACCAACCTTTACCAGAGAAAGGTTGAAAACCGGTTTTAACTATTGCAAGCAAAAGTTGAAACCCCGAAACACATATGCTTTTATGCTAAACCAAATGATTCAACATATTGTGACTTTTTCACATATTGTTTCAATCAGAACCCCTCATGATCCTTTGATAAATCCAACCAACATGGGTTATAACTTAATCCTCAATCTTGTCGGGAATTGAATTACGAAACCAACGCAAAAAGAATGAGGTTATTCCGAGTTCGGACGAAGAAGTTATAGGCAAAACAGTTTTACACTCCTTCGTATTGCAGCTCTCACTAGGATCGGTTACCATGTGTTGCACCTCTCACTAGGATTGGTTACCATATGTTACTAGTGAAGGATCACGATACTAAACTGTTTTTTGGCATAACTTTTGCATACGATGTCCGAATTCAGTGATTTTTGGCTCGTTTTAACCGTATAAACAAGAGCTACACATATATGATTAGTAGATATCAACATCATAAAGTTCAAATTACCGTTTCTATCAAAAGTTCAAATATAGATAGAGAGGGTATGAGAATTGAAGAAAAGAAATCTCCCTAAAGATGTTAATTAGTCATATAATAACCGAGAGATCATGTGCTCAGTTTTCATGTGTTTCCTCACCTTTTCAAAAGATTGAGCACCAAGGTGAGCATGCACATTCTAACACAACTAGGTTTTGTTGAGTTGAGCCTTGTCTTGTTCGTCACGAGTGACTAAGACAGAATCATCATTCTTGACCTCTTGCTTGGTTTGTTTTCTCTTGTTCCATCTCTTGTTTTTCTTATTTGACTTGTGATGAAGAGTGTCATTATCACAACGTCCACTAGACATGATGTCTTTCTTTAATCTTTCAAGAAAGCTCTTGTAATTATTGTCACCAACAATTAACAGCTGAGAGTCATTCTTGTGACTAACTTGTGGTCCCTTTTTGGCTATAGAGGATTTTGGGACCCATTTAGAGGAGGGTTTCGCAGGAGCAGCTTTCTCCTTCATACCATTAGGACGATTTTCCTTTTGAATACTTTGCGAAACAACTTTTCTCCAATTTGGAACATTGGATCTTGTCTTAGCATTTACAAAGTCATATGTCTTTCTATATTCGGGTCTTTTATAAGATGACCTTGTCGAGCGATTTGAACTATCATTATAATAATTCTTTTGCCTAAACTTTGGACAATATCGATACGAGTTCCTTTGGGGAGCAATCTTAGCCAATTCGTTTGATAAAAAAAAGCGTATCTTTTATCTTACGAATATTGCATCCCCATTCCACATGCCCTTTATTACCACAATAACAATAATGCTTAGTAACATACTGTTGATGGTGGTTTTTAGTTCAGGGCTAAATTTTTAAAACCCTACATTTAATGTGCCGTCACTCTGCAAAGAAACAAATCCATGTAAAAGTGATGAGTGTTCAACCTCTTCATTGGCGCATTTATTGAGCAACATATATCCACCAGAATGGTGCATGTAGCAACAATCCCAGATATTCTGTAAATTTCGGCACCCTGCCTATATTATTCAATTAATATAAGTTTCTTTGAATGCTTTATGTGCTATGTTCCCCGGCTGAACCCTTAATGTTGATATGGCATGACAATTTGTGTTCACTCACAGCAGAGTAGCACGAATTTCCAAGTATCAAGGATAAGGTCCTTGCATAAAGTATTCAATCGGAAAGCATAATGCTCTCTGGCAATGAACTTAAAGAACTCTATGTCAACACATAGAATTCAATCAATTTTGTGATAATTCACATGATTCAGATATTACCCTGACTAATTTGCAAAAATTAGGGTTTTGCGCACTGCGCAGTATATTAGACCTTGCCTGTCGAAATTAAGCCTAGGCGAACTAGGTAATTAATCCGCCATGGATTAGTAGGTGCAAAATCCTACCCAAAATCATAAAACAAGGAGCCGCGGAATGGGAGCAGCAACAAAGGGAGATGTGGCCATGCCATAGGCCAGCCGGCGCCACTTGCAAGTGGCCACACCCATGCTGCTCAACCGGTCCCCTTTCCATCGACCAATCAGGTCGTTTTAAACCCGCCACAGCGCGCTGGAAGTGTGGCCATGCCCTTGCTTGCCAGACCCCTTTCCATCGACCAATCAGGTCACTCTAAATGCGCCACATGCATTTAGAATGGGCCCATGTTGCTTGCCTCCCCCCTTCCCATCGACTAATCAGGTTGCTCTAAACTTACCACACGCACACTAGAAGTGTGGTCACACCCATGATTGGTCGGCCCCTCTTTTAATTGATCAATCAGGTCGTCCTAAACCTGCCACAGCATCAAAAGAGGCAAGGTTGAGCCAATACGCTAATTGGCATGCCAAACATGCTAAACGTGCCACTTTACCACAAAAGCATGACGAACGTGGCAACATACCATAAATAGTGCACTTACGTGCCAACCCATCATTTGTTCGTGGCCAACGCCATAACAGACTTCAATGTGGTTATCCTAACCAGAGACACGACCTTGCATGGTCGAAACCCTAATTTCCAGTCGTGGCACAAATTATGCCAATTCGGGCCCCACAACATGCCACGAGCCGTGCAGGACCCAGGAAACCCTAATAAAGACGCCATATCATTGATGGAGTTTTACAGTGGTAAGTAGAGTATCGTTCGCTCGGACTTTTTTTAAAGATTTTGATTTTAGACTTAATAAAAGAAAATATCAAAACTAGCAAAAATATGCAAAAGAAGGTAACAAGAGTAAGAGTTCTTTGGGACTCGGGATTTCTTTGTTTCTCATATTCATGTGGTTCAGAAATTAATCCTAGGATATTTATGACTCAAATAATAAAATTTATTGACTCTTAATATTTGCCAAGATAGATTTTTGAAAGCAATGACTGTAAATCTAAAGCATGGGACATCAAATCATTTAAGCTAAGCATGACCCATCAATTAAAATAACAATCATTCAATAAAAATCATAAAACAATTAATAAACAGTGCAAAAAGTAAATAAAGAATTTAATAAAATTACCATAGTGTTGAGAATTGGGTTCCTCCGTCATCGCAGCGATGGGGTTTAGCTCATCATGGTAGAAAAACGCTCAAAAGAATTTTTCATAGCTCTAAAAGGTGTTTTTATTGAAGAAATAGTATAAGACAGATATTTGCAACGCCGTAAATATGTTACAGACGTCACTGTTACAAGAACGATAAATCTTTTGTGTAGCAAGATAAACGACCGCTCTCTGAAGAGTCTGTTCTTCATGTTCTTGAGAACGACACTTCTGAAGTGTCAGTTCTTCGTCTTCTTCACCTGCTGCTGCGTATTATTCCTGCAACTTCTCTGCTTTGATACTGAAGCCTCCAATCGCCACCAAAACTCCCGACTAACTTGCATACCCCCCTCTGACTCGAGTAGTTCCTATTTATACACCACAGGTCAATCTTCTCGATTTTCTTTTCCGTTTCTTTCTTGCCAAGCCACGTGATTTCTTTCCATTTTTTTTTTCTCTTCTGCACGTCTTCTATTGGCTTGCAAACCATCCTTATTCGACAGTCCAAATCCTGTAAGGAATATCTTCTTCTAAAACAACTTCTTTCCTTGCCTAACAAATCAAAATAACATAATTATCCTTCCCGTAGAAATAGTTGCTCTGTTTCGGGATTTCTTCCTCTCTTTTGATGATTCCATCCCATGTACCTTCCCTGTTTTGATAAAACATAGTGATACCAAACCAACTACACGTGACAACTCGAGTAAATCTCTTCCCAAAACACAACAGAGAATTCCGTCTTCTCGTTACTCTGGTTTACTCCAAAACTGATGATCCGGCCCAACTTGATCGTTTTAAACACTTGTATTAACCCTGTTTGGCCGTTATAAGTCCAGCCCATAAGATATCCGCAGTTGAATCTCTTAATATCACGTCCAATTCTCAATCCAAAATAGTTCGCATAGGTGAGCTTTATTTTCCCGCCAATTTCCATTTTCAAACCGTAGAAGATGACCTCCCCCTATCCTGTGCGGGTCTGCCAATAGTACCTGCCTTGGAAATGGATGCCCCTTAGTAATTTGGGTACCCCTTATCCACTGTCGGGTTCCCTTTAGCAATTCTTCTGAGGTGTAATTATGACTTTTCTGGGGAGTCTCCAGCATACTTCCGGGGTGCCTGTAGTGCGTCTTCTTGGTGCCTTTAGTAATTTTCTCCCAGGACCACTTTTCGAGCCAATTTCTAAGCAAGAAATTATTTTTCCAAAAATTCCTACAAAGACATAAAATACCAAAATAAGTACAAACATGGGTACTAACAATATAGAAAATCGAGATCAAAATAGACACATAAATGCATCTATCAAAATCTATCAGGTCGCTCTAAACTTACCACACACACACTAGAAGTGTGGCCACACCCATGATTGGTCGGCCCCTCTTTTAATTGACCAATCAGGTCGTCCTAAACCTGCCACAGCATCAAAAGAGGCAAGGTTGAGCCAATACGCTAATTGGTATGCTAAACGTGCCACTTTACCACAGAAGCATGACGAACGTGGCAACATACCATAAATAGTGCACTTATGTGCCAACCCATCATTTGTTCGTGGCCAACGCCATAACAGACTTCAATGTGGTTATCCTAACCAGAGACACGACCTTGCATGGTCGAAACCCTAATTCCAGTCGTGGCACAAATTATGCCAATTCGGGCCCCACAACATGCCACGAGCCGTGCAGGACCCAGGAAACCCTAATAAAGACGCCATATCATAGCCACCCGTGGAAATCCTTACTCATGTGGCCGTTTCCACATGATGGCCTGGCTATGGTTCTTTCGGTATGGCTATGACACCATTTGCACAAAACGTCGATGCGCCATGGCCGCATGCCACATGCCGCATGCACTAATTAGGGTTTTGGCATACCAAACCCTAATTCAGGCAAAGTTGCTACGCCAACCAAGCCAAGTAACGTTTTCCAGAGCATTGGGATTGTTGTGGCAACAGGGCCAATGTTGCCAGAGCCATATTTGGGTCTAACAACAATATGCCAAAACAGCTGCCACGGCTACACCACTGGCATGCCGCTATGCCATGGCTAGGCTAGACGTTACTATGCCAATGGCGCTACTTTCATATACAACAGGATATGTCCATAATCAATGGCCATCCTTTCTCATGAGATGCAATCTCAGCCATCCAAATTCGTCACTGAACTGACAGATTTGTGGCAAGTTTTAGGCGACCAGCCGCTTAAATCTCGTGGCCATGGCTACTCCAGGCGCCACTTATACCACCGTGCCACTGGCATTCACGAGCTATACCAGTCATGCTGTAGTGCCATTGGCATACACCAAAAACGCCACTGTGCCATTACCAGCGCCAACAGAAGGTAGCCATAATCAACGGCTACCCTTCCCCATGAGATGCAATCTCAGCCATCCAAGTTCGCCACCGAACTGACGGACTTGTGGCAAGTTTTAGGCGACCAGCCAAGACGAGCCTAATAGCATCACATGCTATTTTCCTGCGGCAAGACTCTTGACTTTGACTTGCCGCACATAGCAACCTGCTACATGTTTTCCACGAAAACACTCGAGACATTAAACATGTCACAAACTGGGGGATACTCATCAGGGTATTGGTCTGGCGGTTTACAGCGTGCGGCGTGCAATACGCCCTTTATAAGAAAGTGTCATGAAGCGGGACAATTAGTGGCGGCAAGAAGTAATGTGTGTAAACGGATCCACTTCCTTCATCATGGAAGCATAATGTCCGACGGTTACACGTTACTCTATTCTTCCACCATTCAATCGTTTCCACTTCATACGAGACCAGGGTACGTTTCAATATGACTTGTATAAATAGGCTTCACCTATTTCCACCAAACGAAAAGTTTTTGGTCGGCAGCAACATAGTATCCAGAAATCACCAAGAACTGATAGCTTTTCACTCTGCAAGCCAGTTCCACTTTCACATCTTCAGAATTAACCATTCTGGTCTCAACACTTTCTTCGCTTCCCTCCCTAAGACCAACCCTTCTCCTTCACTTTGTGACCGAAGCAAGCCTGGAATGGCCATTTCTTGGTTTAGGCTTGGATTGTACAGATTGATCTCTCAAATCAAAAGTACTCCCATGCTCTGCATTGTTTATGGTTTAGATTTGTTTCTCATCCACACACCCAAAATTACCAAAACCAGCAGAACAGTTTTTACCCACAAACACATATGAAGTCTGAGTTTTAATGTTACCTTTTTGTGGATCCTCTTGCATTAGAGCTCGACGATTTTTTTTTCTTCTTCTTCTTATCTTTGTTCAACTTTGTTGCTTTCTTGACATTAGCAGAAGTGCTCTCTTTGATTGTTGTTCTTGAAGAGTATGGTTGAACATGATTCTTAGGCTTGACCGGTTTTCCTTCTTTACGAGCATCTTTTACATCATTGGAAGCCTCTGGTTTAGAAGAATTTGTAGCTTTAACAAATTTTACCTCTTTGCTAATACGTAAAGCATCTATTCCCTTATATCCCAATCCTCGAGTATCACTATGATCTCTACTTGCTTCTAACATTGAGGTTAAATTGTTTGAACTAACATTGAACTTTTTAAGGTCCAAATTTTCTTCTTCCAACGTCTTGATTTCATCAAGAGCACTAGCTAGATCAGCCTCAAGGCGTTTTTCTCGTGTGAGATATTCTCCTTCTTTATCTTCAAAGTTCTTTTGTTGAGAGTTAATCCTTGCATCAGATTCAGCAAGTTTCTCTTCCGAAAAATGTACTTTTTCAAGAGCCGCATTACGATCTTTCTCAGCTTGAGAAAGACTAGCACATACTTTGTCTTTAAAACTCTGTATTTGTTGTGAGAATTTTTCTTTCAGCAAGTTGTGCTCTTCATCGAGATTTTCAAACTTTAAAGTTAAATCTCGTTCTCTTTCAAGTGCTGAAAGAAGATCATTAGAACAAATAAGAAATTATTTGCTCAATTCCTTTAGTTCAGATGTTTTTACACTTGATCTTTCATCAGAAATCTCAAGTATAGAGCTCAAAAATATCTCGTTGGAGACATCATCAATTGAGCAACCTGAAATTGAAGAACTATCTCCTTTTGAGCACATATCTTGTGACACGTTAACTGAGTCTTTCTTTAGTTTTCGCTCTCACTTAACTCTAATTTGACTCATGCCTTATAGGTTGGATCGCACTAGACACAGAATGTTAGATCTTTTCGTGTTTGCCTGCTCTGGAACCAATTGAAAAGACGGGGGTACCCAAATATACCTCAATCTAAAACTTTTCCACCTATAAGTCCTTTCTCCGAAAGTGATTATCTATGGACTGAGTCGAGACAATATAACTAATCGGTTCACACTTCGTGAGATCGTCTATGGATACGAGATCGAGAAAATACAACAACGAAGTATGTTTACTTGATAAAAGGTTCGTACTTAACCAAACACAATAGGATTAATATCAAGTAAATAGGAATTAACGTTTGTGTATTTTACTTCTAATTATAATAAAAACAATTATAATTGCGGAAATAGAAAAGTAAAAGACACATCAAGATTTTGTTAACGAGGAAACCGAATTCAGAAAAACCCCGGGACCTTGTCCATAATTGAATACTCTCGGGATTAAGCCGCTATACAAAATCAAACCAACTTCGTATAGTTGAGACCAAGCAACTAAACCTATAGTTCACCTAGTTCCGTCTGTATTCCCACGCCTCCAACTTGTAATAAGTCACGTATTTGGAACAATTCCTTTGGTTCGTATTCCAAATAGTAAAGGAACAACAAATATGTTTGGTAACAACTCTTTTCAACCAAGTGATGTGAGTTCGACAAAAGGCTCTTTCGTTTATCCCAATAAACTCCTTTGTCAGGTCCTTAGATCTATCTAATAACAACTACCAAAGTAATTGTCAAGATTTTGCAATCAATACTTTGAATCACAAAGAATTGTATTGATGCCGATCTACTCAACTAATCAATCCAATCTATCACAAGGATAAACCGATTATAGTTGGATACTCTTTAACCGAAACAAGTATTGTGCACACCAAAGATTATGAACCCAAATCAGAAATCTTCAAAGTCTTGTTTGTCTTCAAATCTTCTTAGATCTTCAATAAACACCTGCACACAATCAACTTGAATCTCTTGTGATCAATCACGCACAGAACGGAGTGCGTTAACAATGGATTATCACAAGACGTCTTTAGATCTACAAACAGTCTAAAGATCCCCGTCGAAACTTCGATCTAGTTTGAGTGAATCTTATATCAGAAGAGAAGATACTCAAGCATAAACAAACTAGGTGCAATCAAAGTTCAACAATCGTTAGTCAATCAAATCAATCGAAAACTAGTTTCCCACCAACGGTACTAATAGAGCTTCTCAATCCCAAAGAATTATTTAAATCGAGCGGCCGTAAGAGATTTCGCCTAATCAGGTGTTTATGGGTGAAAACTACTCCTGCAGAATTTGGTAATTTGGGGTGTGGATGAGGAATGAATTTAAACCTTAAACAAATGCACTGCGCGGTGAGTGCTTGTAGATTCGAGAGATCAATCTGTGCAAGTCCGGCCTAAACCAAGAAATGGCCGTTCCAGACTTGTTTCGGTCACAAAGTGAAGGAGATGGGGTTGATCTTAGGGAGGGAAGCGAAGAAGGTGTTGAGATTGTGAAGGTGTTGGCTTGCTTATGACTTGTAACGAAAGGTGAGCAGGCTTGTGATTGATGCAAGCGAGGCTCTGGGTGTTAGAATACGTTTTGTATTAACACTTGGTTTTTCTGTCTCGTCTGGACTTGTGTTGTTGTTTGAAATAGGGCGGAGAACCTATTTATACAAGTCATTGAGCCTTATTCACGTCTCTCGTGGGAAGTGGAGGAAGTGGAGTGATGGAGTAGTGGAGTTATGCGTCGGTGCCACACGACCGGTCTTGCCCACTTCTCCCTGTTCATCTCTAACCGTCCATGACTTCCCCGACACGTTCTTGTGATGGCGCGTTGCACGCCGCACATTGTAAACCGCCAAACCAATACCCCAAGTATGTATCCCCAGTTTGTGACATGATTGATGTCTAGAATGTGTGGATCGTGGATCCACGAAAGAAAGATAGCATGTAATGTTGAATTGAATAACTGCGTTATTCGGGAAGTCGATACTTGTGAAGTCGATACTTGTGGAAGTATCGTGTGTATTTTATGTGTATGCGCATCATGGTGTGGTAAAGTGATGGGTAATGACGCCTCACCGACCAATTAACTCGACCGAGGTTGTATAACCAGTCTGGTGAAGTTGGACGGATGAGATGATCTTTGAGACACTCATCTCGCGACCGTTAATGAAATTAGGGTTTTGAAGAGGCGCGCAAGCATCACTCTTCAGCTTGGTCGAAACCAAGCATGGGAAGGATTTCGGAGAGGACCGACCGGGCATGCATGTAGATAGCATGACGGTGTACACGTCCATTTCTCACTGTCCCATGAAGGTGCGATCTAGGCCACTCAATTTGACCGGCAAAGAGGAGTGGTTGAGATCGATTTTGCAATAGGAATTTGATGCCGCAAAAGGCCGCGCACCATGCTCTCTTTCGGCTGCGTTCCAAGACGACCTAACTTGGTCGGTCTTGGCTGATTGGTTTGACGTGAAGATGGTAGGCTGGTCTTCACGCCTATACCCGAATATCCCATTAAAACGTGATCCGAGCCACCCAAATCGTCCGGCGAAGTTGAGCGGTCGAGATTAGTTTGTGGTTTGGGAGGCGTGGCCATTTGGTTTGGGCGCACGTTTTGGATTAACCAGGCATGATATGCCTTGGCCGAACACATGAGGAGGTAGATTGGCCCACGGTGGTCATCTTTGGTATGACCAGGACATGCTTAATCTAATCTGTGACCCTCCATTCGTGCCGGAGAAGATGGACGCTCGTGAATTTTGGCTTTCATAGCCGTGTGACCATGCTCCCTTTGGGCGTACGAATTTGTTGCAACCAAGCATGGTTGGTTTTGACCGATTGGTCAAGTGTGTAGGCGGGCCCATGATGATCATGTTGACATGCTCTGGGCCCTTTGAATCTACATCTACACCTTCCATCTATTCCTGCGAAGATGGATGGTTGAGATTGCTTTGCAACACATGTAATATGCCGCAAACCCTAATTTAGGGTTTTCCGTCCATAATGCTTGGTATGAACGGTTTCTTGGCAAGCTAGGCCAATGACCGACCATGCGGGGTCGGACGTGGGTATTCCATACCGCTTGGGGGTGATGGAATTGATCCGGGGTCATCCAATCATGCTTATGGAGTTGGATGACGTGATCGAATCATATCCGGACCGATACGGTCGGTCCGAATGCTCAATCGGGCTAGTATAACACACAGAGGGGCTCAATCGGGCTAGTATAACACACCGAGAGTCGGCACATACGGGTATTTCGTACATGGTTTCATTATAGTGCTTGGAGGTTCGTGTTACTCGTAAGAGTAACACTCGGTCGTCATGCCACACCGATAATGAGTACCGGAAATACAAGGTGATATGAAATTCACAGGAAGGGATTGTTGCTACATGCTCCAACCTGGAGGAATTTCATGTATTCACCGAATGAGATTGTTGCCACATGCTCCATTCTTGGTGAATTAAGTAAGGGAGTATCCAACACTTATAAATGGCTTTATCTTTTACAAGATGTCAGCGCATAATTTTTTCCGGTTTTTTACAAATTTAACCTTGAATGAAAATCCACCATCAACATTAAGTCCCCTGCCTAGCACATAATGGTTACACTATTGTGTGGTAGGCATGAGATGGTGACATATACGTGAGAAAGACAGGATGAAAGAAGTTTACCCGGAAGAGTGTTGGCCAACCGCTAGTCGCCCACGCCGTTATGCTTGTATGGAATCCTTTGGTGGGACCGGTTTCCTTCTTTGGGTATTTGAATCAATAGAGGAATCCAAACAAAAGAGGTATCCTTGTTCCATTGGGATTCTTCTAATTTTTGTCTATAAAAACAGACCAACCCCTTTTCTTTTCTCACGAGTTTTTTTTTTATTGTCAAGCAGCTCCCGTCCGTGACCTTGTTGCCGCCCCACCGACCGCCGTTGCCGGAGTTGTTGTCGCCGGAGTTCGCCGCCGTCTGTCCACGGTAAGTTTCGGTTTTTGATGATTTTTTTTTTTTTTTTTTATAAAGGTAAAACCCTAGTTTGTTAGGTAAACACCTTTTGTAAGACATGTATATGCTTAGTTTTTTCCACTAAGGTTCATACGTCAATATTTTCTAGAATTGCTTAGTAAAACAACCCGTGAATCCATGATCATGTTGTTTTTGCTTCTTTCCACCATTGCATGCAAAACCTAGCTTTTAGGTTGTATCTTGAAAAGAAAAAATCTTGGCTTGAATCCCGTAAACACGATTCCCATGATCATGAGAAAAAAACGTGTTGTAATACATGCCCGTGAATGTAGTCCCACCTACATATGCCTGACTGATTTGAAACCAATACCGGACTTGAAACTTGTACTGGGACTTGAAACCAATACCGGATCGAAACTTGTACCGGACTTGAAACCAATACCAGACTGAAATCAATACCAGACTAAAATTTGTACCGGACTTGAATGGTGTTTGAACCGGCCATTGTGTGCTCCGATGTGAATTGCGTCTTGCCGTGTGTGACTACATCTCTCCTGTGCTTTCATACAAGTTCTAACTCCTGTCTTTTATTTCATTGTGGAAGAAAAGAATCCCTGTTGAGATGTCTTCTGGAGATAATGCTGGTGCCAAGTCAGGAAGTGTTGACAGCTTCAAAGATATGCCGAACATCGATGATGAATTATTCACCTCGCCTTTTCCAAACATTAGGAAACATCCTTCTCATAAGATAGTCTTGCTTTCCGATTCAGAAAATATGGAAGCTGATCCATTCTCTTCTTCAGCACTTGTGATGAGATTTTGTCTCCGGAGAAACGAATATCCGCCTTCTCCTATTGACTTCAAGACTTGCCATGCTCCACTGGGTTCTTATGAAGGATGGATGAGACGCATGTTGAGTAATAAGGGCATTAAGGACAATTTGACCAAAGCGCATATCCTCAATGCGGTCATGGCATCTGCTACTCTCGAAATTAGGAAAGACATCGCGGGTTTGATTACCTTCATTTCTCGGTGGTGTATTTCTACTCACACAGCCATATCTAGATGGGGAGAGATGACTATTACTTTGGAGAGTGTGGCTGCATTAATGAACCCGCTCATTCTTTGGAAGTCTCTCTTACGAGCTCTCGATATGGAACAAAGTAACTATGGTGCTATACTTCAAAAAGTGGCGGAATTCGACGGTATGGACAAGGAAGAGAAAAAGATGCGAGATGCTTTTACACTGGTGGGTGTCGGAGTGGTCTCTGCGGACCCAGAGCCGGATCAAGAGTTGGAAAATGAGCTCGGTGTGATTGCGTTCTGTCTTTATGGCTATACAGGATATATTCGATGATGGTTCCGGAAAGAAGACCATTAGAAATGACCTTGTTAAGATTGCTATAAGGTGGCGAAGGGTGAAGTTCTTCCTTTAGGCGCATTGTTCCTTGGATCACTTTGTATTCTCATCCGGACGCTTTAGCAATGGACATGCATGTTTCTAACGGGTACAAGAAGGTGGAGTCGCACGTTCACTTCGCTTTTCTTCAGCGCTCTTATGGGAACACTTCAAAAGCTACACTCCTACTCCCGCAAATTCACTCAAAGAACTTGTATGGTGGCTCGAGAATACTCCGCTGGAATAAGAGGCGTCCCAAAGCCGGCGCGAGACTTGTGGGCATATTTGACAATGTGTCTTCGTAGATTTCCGTCCATGGGGGCCAATCCACCCTTCCATTGTTCAGCCAAAGACTTTTCTATATCGCTTCGACGGTCCCGATCTTTGTGTTGTGTACCGATGTCGAAACTATGAAATTTGGAGAACTTATTTACCGCACTGCATTCCAGATATGTCCCGTCTCTATTTAACGGAGAATTTTCTCGTGACTCCGTACAATATTTGTGGCTACTCGCCAAATGGGATTTGATCAGGGTGTCCCATTTATTCGTTCACCAAGGGTTCCGAAAGAATCTCTCCCGAATATTCTTAACGCTGGCATGTTTTTGGAACGGGTGAGCCTTCCCTTCTGGCCTATTGGGAGAAACCCAGTGGTAACCGATAAGTACAAGGAATTTTGGAGCAGTAATCGTTGATTTTCCAGAATTCTCGGAGAGTATTGTGACAGGTTTCCGTGGTGAACCATCTTCGACGTTTTGAAAAAGCATTTCCGGTTGAAGCCACTTCCACCAAACGGACCGTAGCCGAGGATTTCGGTCCCCAAGAAGGAGAGAGATCCAAGAGGCGGCATGTGGTTCGGTGATCCTCAATTCCTCCAATATGCGGGTATTTAAATTTCTTCCCGTTGGTTCCTTTATTTCTCCAGGGTGAATCTTTCTAAGAGTAATTCTTGCTTGAAATCGGGGATTCCGAAAGAGAATGTCTTCACAAGGTGGCGCGTATTCGTAATGAGAAGGTGGCAGACGATCTTCATGCCGAGAAGTCCGGAGAAACCGATCTTCGTGCCGAGAAGTCCTGGAGAAACCGATCTTCGTGATGAGAAGTCCGGAGAAACCGATCTTCGTCGAGAAGTCCGGAGAAACCGATCTTCGTGGCCGAGAAGTCCGGAGAAACCGATCTTCGTGTTGAGAAGTCTGGAGAAACCGCTCCTTTTCCCGACCATGACAGAGATGATGCAAGCTCGGTTGGACAAGCCGCCTCTCTGAGTGATCTTGTTGACGGGGTCGTGATGGAAATTAGTACCCAGAGCGAAGTAGATGCCGGAAGGAGTATAAGAAAGGTAGCGTCTGCAATAATTGAGGCGGCTCCCCTTGAAATCCGTCCTGAGCAGGTTCCAGTGAATATGGCTATTGTGGTGACTTCTTCCAAAAGGCCCCCTGCAACTGACAAGGCTCCCGTGGTTGGTGAATTACCGGTGATGCAGCCTGGGGCTTTGTTCGATCCTCCTTTTAATGTCCCTTATCCAGGTCATGTGTTGGTTGGTGGATTCAGCGTGCCGGTTCAGTTCGAAGAGTTGTACACAGCGATATGGTAGAAGCACGGCCATATTGCTACCACCACGAAGCTCAAAAGTCGTCTTGCGTTGGTCAACCGCGTCCAAGAAGCTTTAGTTTCTATCCGGGGATGAGCGTCACGACCGGTCGAACAGTTTCGAGGAGATGATTGAAGATTGGAGGTGCCATCGGGACGTGTTTGCGTGATACATCTTCAATGCTCCTTGGTTCTTCAAAGGGTTCTCCAAGATTCGGGAGCTTCGAAATTACAGGATGAAGTCCCTCTGCGGATTGTGTTGCTCGCCAGAAGAAGAGGTTGAGAAGTTGTCTAAGGAAATGGAGATGAAACAAAGCGCTTCAAAGGATGAAAGTCTCTCTCGCCCAGAAGGACGAGTTGTTGCTGAAGGACTTTCCTTGAAGTATTCATGCTATATACTTGCCTTTTCTTTTAGATGCTTTTCTCTCTTGAGTGATAGTGAGGATTTTCTTTGACCTCCGGTTTTGAATTAATAGGTAATTGAATTGGCTTATTTTGAGATAGTTTTGTGAACAACCTTTTTGAAAGAGATTATGTTAAATGAAATTTGCATCTTGGTCATGAATGATTGCACAGATCACATGAAATTGCAAATGTTATGTAAAAGGGAGGTACGAGTGGAAACAAACATGGCGTTTGATCACTGAGCCTCTTTCTCCACGTGCGGGATGCTAAGTCCCCAGTGAATTCTAAACTATCTTTCTTGTAAAATTGTTGAGTAAAACTTACTTGCTTTTGAAGCCTCACTTGTATCAAACCGGAGTAGCCTCTCTAAGAAAATCCTCCGCACTAACTTCTCAGAGCTGTCTCTCTGAACCAAGCTTCTCCTGAACAATGCGCTTCAAAGCGTTGCATTCACTGGTGGGGTGATGAAGGAACCGGTGGTAATGACAAGTACCTCGAGTCCATTACTTCTTGATCAAGAGGCGGACGCCATACCGGGGGTAGCTCCACCTCTCCATTTCGCACCCACGCCTCCAAAGAGCTCAGAATCTTCTTCATTGGGAAGGGAAATGTAAGTACCTTGAGTCTGGCTTTTCCTGCGTTAGTGGGCGTTGTGATGTCTCTCCGTGGCTTTGATGTGGAACAGGAGATGAAGTTGGAAGATTTGCGAGTGCCATCATATCTGCGGATCGCTTGCCTAGGTAAAGGGATGTGGAAGGTGTCGTAATGTCACTGCTGAGTGACCGGATTGAACGTTCCCATCCTCACGTATTCGGTATTTCCGATTGATTTCTCCTTCCTCAAGCATTTCTTGATCGGTTGAAAGGTCGACGCGGATTGGACAGTCTTAGGGCTTCAACAAGAGTTTTGAGATATAAATCCTCTAGCGAGGGCTCCATAGGCTTCAAGCTCTCTTTCTTTATCCGCAGACATTGCAGTACTCCGGACAAGTCTTTTCCTATGTCTGGACCATGTTGTCCATCTTTCCTGATTCGTTTTCGACTACGTGCTCTTTTTGCTTCTCCACTTGTAAAGGTGTGACTCATGACTAAGGATTCAACGTTTCTTGCACTGTCTGAGTTGATGCCTATCGACCCTCCTTGTAATTGTGCTGCTATATCATTCAAAAGGAGAAATGTCTCGCTCCGCCTTCCGGTGATACCGCTTGATTTGCCAAGACATCCTCCAACATTCCATCTATGCTTCCCATGATATCTCGAACCACCTTCGGATTCGGGTGAGGATACATCGTGAGACGAAAATTGAAGAATTGAGAATTCGATTTTTGTAACCGAGAGATCAACCTCCCTTTGTGGTCGCCAATTGTTTATGGGTGAAAACTACTCCTGCGAGAATTTGGTAATTTGGGGTGTGGATGAGGAATGAATTTAAACCTTAAACAAATGCATCACGCGGTGAGTGCTTGTAGATTCGAGAGATCAATCTGTGCAAGTCCGGCCTAAACCAAGAAATGGCCGTTCCGGACTTGTTTCGGTCACAAAGTGAAGGAGATGGGGTTGATCTTAGGGAGGCAAGCGAAGAAGGTGTTGAGATTGTGAAGGTGTTGGCTTGCTTATGACTTGTAACGTAAAGGTGAGCAGGCTTGTGATTGATGCAAGCATGCTCGGGTGTTGGAATACGTTTTGTATTAACACTTGGTTTTCTGTCTCGTCTGGACTTGTGTTGTTGTTTGAAATAGGGCGGAGAACCTATTTATACAAGTCATTGAGCCTTATTCACGTCTCTCGTGGGAAGTGGAGGAAGTGGAGTGATGGAGTAGTGGAGTTATGCGTCGGTGCCACACGACCAGTCTTGCCCACTTCTCTTGTTCATCTCTAACCGTCCATGACTTCCTGACACGTTCTTGTGATGGCGCGTTGCACGCTGCACGCCGTAAACCGCCGCACCAATACCCCGATATGTATCCCCCGATTTGTGACATAATTGATAAACGGAATGTGTGGATCGTGGATCCACGAAAGAAAGATAGCATGTAATCTTTGAATTGAATAACTCGTTATTCAGAAGTCGATACTTGTGAAGTATCGTGTGTATTTTATGCGTGTCTCGCATCATGGTGTGGTAAAGTGATGGGTAATGACGCCTCACTAACCAATTAACTCGACCAGGGTTGTATAACCAGGATGGTGAAGTTGGACGGATGAGATGATCTTTGAGACACTCATCTGCGACCGTTAATGAAATTAGGGTTTTGAAGAGGCGCGCAAGCATCACTCTTCAGCTTGGTCGAAACCAAGCATGGGAAGGATTTCGGAGAGGACCGACCGGGGCATGCATGTAGATAGCATGCCGGTGTACACGTCCATGTCTCACTGTCCCATGAAGGTGCGATCTAGGCCACTCAATTTGACCGGCAAAGAGGAGTGGTTGAGATCGATTTTGCAATAGGAATTTGATGCCGCAAAAGGCCGCGCACCATGCTCTTTTCCGGCGCGCGTTCCAAGACGACCTAACTTGGTCGGTCTTGGCCGATTGGTTTGACGTGAAGATGGTAGGCTGGTGTTCACGCCTATACCTGAATATCCCATTAAAACGTGATCCGAGGCACCCAAATCGTCCGGCGAAGTTGAGCGGTCGAGATCAGTTTGTGGTTTGGGAGGCGTGGCCACGCTGGTTTGAGCGCACGTTTTGGATTAACCAGGCATGATATGCCTTGGCCGAACACATGAGGAGGTAGATGGGTCCACGGTGGTCATGCTTTGGTATGAATAGGACTCGCTAATCTAATCTGTGACCCTCCATTCGTGCTTAGGAGAAGATGGACGCTCGTGATGGCTTGAAACCCTAATTTTGGCTTTCATAGCCGTGTGACCATGCTCCCTTTGGGCGTACGAATTTGTTGCAACCAAGCATGGTTGGTTTTGACCGATTGGTCAAGTGTGTAGGCGGGCCCACGGTGATCGTGTTGACATGCTCTGGGCCCTTTGAATCTACATCTACACCCTCCATCTATTCCTGCGAAGATGGATGGTTGAGATTGCTTTGCAACACATGTAATATGCCGCAAACCCTAATTTAGGGTTTTAGTCCATAATGCTTGGTATGAACGGTTTCTTGGCAAGCTAGGCCAATGACCGACCATGCGGGGTCGTCGTGCCGTGGGTATTCCATACCGCTTGGGGGTGATGGAATTGATCCGGGGTCATCCAATCATGCTTATGGAGTTGGATGACTGCGATCGGATCATATCCCGGACCGATACGGTCGGTCCGAATGCTCAATCGGGCTAGTATAACACACCGAGAGGGGCTCAATCGGGCTAGTATAACACACCGAGAGTCACTTTGTATGGGTATTTCGTACATGGTTTCATTATAGTGCTTGGAGGTTCGTGTTACTCTGTAAGAGTAACACTCGGTCGTCATGCCACACCGATAATGAGTACCGGAAATACAAGGCTGATATGAAATTCACGGGAAGGGATTGTTGCTACATGCTCCAACCTGGAGGAATTTCATGTATTCACAGAATGGGATTGTTGCCACATGCTCCATTCTTGGTGAATTAAGTGAGGGAGTATCCAACACTTATAAATGGCTTTATCTTTTACAAGATGTCAGCGCATAATTTTTTCCGGTTTTTTACAAATTTAACCTTGAATGAAAATCCACCATCAACATCAGGTTACTTTCCTCTCCGAATAGGCGGCTCCACCTGTAACAACACAACTAGGTAGTTTTGCTGGCTCTGAGGATTAGTTTGCTCGAAAAGCAAACTTTGATATTTATAGACCAAGGAAGTTTGGACACCAAGGAATTTCCAAACCGAAAATATTCTTAAGATATGCAATATATTTCCAAATTCGGTTTCCATAATTCCTGGAAATTCTCTGTCCAAATATTGACCGAAAATCTCTTAGAAAATCTCCAACTAGTAAATGCACATTACTAATTTTCATTTTCCAAAAATAAAATTAAAAACCTTAATTAAAAGATTCTCAATTTATTTTTTCGATCCGGGATTTTCCTTTAGCTATTAAGGAATATCTTTGAACAATAAAAGATAAGCGTTACTGCACATGTTCAAAGTATGTCGACATCTTAACTTAGTAAATCATCTTTCATATTTACTATCTTGGAATCGATTTGCCACACTTCCAAACAAGTTTAGAATTGGTTCATCTGACTTCCAAGAACTATGTGATTGATTAAGAACACTCAATCACCAAACATGGGTTTCACAGTTCTAGCAAAACAAGTTTCGGTTCTACCTCCATGTGGATACTGGATTTAGTCACACTAGCTTTCCAAAATTCGGTTGACTAGGTACTAGGATCGGTTCCCACATATATATGGTATCTAACTTGTATTTGTTGCACATGTCCATAGGACCGGTTCCCAATATCTAAAAACGTATTGCACATGTTCATAGGATCGGTTCCCAATATCTAGAAACGTGTTGCACCTCTTACAAGGATCGATTCCCCTCTTGTGATCGGTTGCACCTCTTACTAGGATCGGTTCCCCTTTTCCTAGAGTTGGTCATACCAATTACAACAAATCGATCATACCACCTCAGGTGATTACTTAAGATCGGTTTCACTAATAAATGTCATACCAATACAAAAGTCAGGCCTTGTGAATAGTTTTACCAATAACATAAACAAGTCATGAGCGGTTATACTAATCACACATATTGGTAGTTCAAAAGATATGCAATGAATAACAATACCAATAAGCCTAGCGATTTCCCTTTCGATTCACAAAACAAGTTCATGAATTTACTTCCTTTAAACGAATGTAAAACATTGTTTCCTAGGATGAAATCTTCACCTCATACCCATACACAATCACAATAGCATTCAAATGATTATGTCGATGTCTTATATACGAAGTTCAAAACATAAGCGTTATACTTCGTATTGTATTCCTTAATACTACGTCTAACTAGAGTATAATCATTCATAGCTTCGCAATTATGTTTTCAATATGCACGACTTGAAAGATACGTTAGGGAATGAAACAGTTCAAGTCAAATATCACTAACCTCAAGTGGAAGGATGATGTTGTCGTTATAGCTCCTTACTTCTTCACTTCTTCAAGTCTTCACGTAATACTTGTAATGTCTCATATCCTAATACTTTCAAGCTAACCTATACGAAGTTGACTCTAGTACATAATCAAGCGACTCTTTAAATGAGTTTTGGTTCACTAAAATTTGACAACCAAACTTGACATACCAACGCTTGGTGGGTTCAACCGAGCTATGCTCTAACAATAATTACTCAATGAACTGGTGGAACTTCATCGACAAAAAGGTATGTGGAGACTTGAACTTATCTATCACTCAAAAGTCTATCTACTCTATCTCCTATCTTGAGACAAAAGTCGTATTACTATATAGACTTGGATTATACACATTTGCTATTTCGAGCCGAGTTTATCTCGCTTATCTATTTCTCGAAATATGTGTTGGAAAGCTTTCGCTTTGGCCAAGTTCATCTTTACTCGTTACGAAAGTCATGTTGATTATTTCAATAACTTGAAAATCTTGTGAATAACAACTATATAACATCCTCTAAGAAAGTTTCAATGATTGAAATGAGAGTTTAGAATATATAACCATGTTTGGATATATACATTGCATGTGAATTCATACTTGTGTAAGTCCAAAATCCTTGAACCAAAGTATGCGTATTTTACTAGTTTAGGATGATCGGATCTAAGTCCGCGTACTGTCGGAAGTTCACATCCCGTGAATTTCTGCTGGAGTTTGTGAACTGAAAACAAGCTCAGTCCGGGTACTTAAGTATGCGTACAGGTATGCGTACTTAAGTGGGTTATTTTCTAAAAATAGTTTATTCGTGAACTAAGACATTTATAAATTAAGGAATGCAATCTTTGCAAACTGTGGCTATAATGTTCATGAATCGATTCGAGTGAATCAAAACTGTTTTTGTTAACGAGGAATGTAATCTTTACCAATTGATCGATTCAACGCAATCTTTACCAATTAAGGAATGCAATCTTTACCAATTGATCGATTCAACGCACAACCTGTGATATTTCAATTATATAACTAAATATAATGAGGAAAAGCAAATAACAATGATAACAGAATTTTGTTAACGAGGAAAACCGCAAATGCAAAAAAACCCCGGGACGTAGTCCAGATTTGAACACCACACTGTATTAAGCCGCTAGAGACACTAGCCTACTACCAATTAACTTCAGACTGGACTATAGTTGAACCCTAATGAATCTCTCACTGATTCAAGGTAAAGTTGCGCTCCTTACGTCTCTGATCCCAGAAGGATACTACGCACTTGATTCCCTTAGCTGATCTCACCCACAACTAAGAGTTGCTACCACCCAAAGTCGAGGACTTGATAAAAGAATCTGTCTCACACAGAAAAGTCTATAGGAATGGATAAATCTGTCTCTCACAAAAATACCTACGAGTCTTATTCCGTCTTTTGATAAATCAAGGTGAATAAGAACCAATTGATATACCAGACTTATATTCCCGAAGAACAACCTAGAATTATCAATCACCTCACAATAATCTTAATCGTATGGTAACGAAATAAGATATTGTGGAATCACAAACGATGAGACGAAGAATAAATCTCGAGTCAATCTTAAAGAAGATAGTACTCAAACACGATAGAAGATGCAAGATTAGATCACACAACTACAGAGAAAATAGTTGGGTCTGGCTTCACAATCCCAATGAAGTCTTTAAGTCGTTAACCTACAGGGTTTCGTGAAAAACCTAAGGTTAAAGGAGAATCGACTCTAGTTTATGCAACTAGTATCACACAGGAGGTGTGGGGATTAGGACTCCCAGTTGCTAGAGTTCTCCTTTATATAATTTTCAAATCAGGGTTTGCAATCTAAGTTACCTTAGTAACAAAGCATTCAATATTCACCGTTAGATGAAAACCTGATTAGATTCAAGCTAATATATTTCAACTGTTAGATCGAACTTAGCTTGTTACATACAAATGAAATGAACCTTCATTTAGGTTTATGTAGCCGTACCTAAACGTGTACACCATGTTGACTCAACAATAGTTAACCAAGGTTAGCCATATTAACACTCTCATATCAACCTTATTCATCTTAACCATAACTAGTTCATATGACTTAAATGAAACTAGTTAAAGAGTTGTTTAATTTCTATATTCTCATAGAAGTATACAAGAACACAATTGAAGCAAAATCGGTTTGATTCATTCGAATCAATTCATGAGCATTATATAAATGTATTAGTTCATGTACACAACCGATTTTAGAACTTTAACCTTCAAGTATGCAAAAATCCCACACGCATACTTGAAAATATTGAATCGTTTATTCATTGCGTCGTTTATTTTTAGCTCCTGCGACTCCTTCGCGACACCGTCGTTTACTAATCCCGCGAGCCTTGTATGTTGCGATATTATGATCCTACATCTTGCCTCTTTTTCCTTGAATATTGCTTGTAGAGCGATCTTTAAGGAAAAATCTGTTGTAGCGATCTTTGATCTTCGTTGATGGAGGAACGAGCAAAATAATACTTTTCCTTAAAAAGTACGTACTTGCCTCTATTCTTTGGCGAAGTTCCGAAGCTTCTTTGAGATGTATATTTAGTATCGTTTCTGTCTCTCCTCATATTTCTCCCTGCGAAGGGAAGAGTATCATGAGAGTGATTCTTTTGATTTCCGCATTGCTTATCTTTATCTTTTTCAGTTTTGTACTTTTACACGGATTTTGATTATTAATGTCTTTTCTTGACACGTCTCTTTTAACCGTTTATTCTTGACCGTTCATGTCTCTTCTCGCATTAAATGACCTCGTTTTTCTCGAGGATCTTTTTCACTATATATAGTTTTCTTTTCCTCTCCTTTTCATCCTTTGGTTTCTCTCTGCAACTTTTCTTTGACTCTCTCCTTCCGCAATTTGCGCTCCTGCTACTGCAAATCTTTTCTTCATCTCTTCTATCGCTGATCCTAATCTTTAACCTCCCATCCATTCCCATACTGATAATGGCTTCCATTAGTCGTGCATATAAAGCTTCTTTTAATGAAGTTCAACGAAGTTACTCGAGAAGGGTTTCACTCTATCAACCATTCCCGATCAAGAATCTTCATCTATTCTTTCGCAAAGTTATTTTCGATCATCAATGTGATGATCAAAAGATTATAGTCTCGCTAGGTCGGCTTCTCGCGGGACTTCCCATTCCCTTATATGATCCTGGGATGCCTTTATTTTATGAAATCTTGGCCCATGAAAATTCTCTCGGGCTGTTTATCGGTTGAGTGGCGATTGCATTCGCCTAATGCTTGAGTTCGCGAATCGTGGTCTTTGGCAAAGGATCTTTATACCCTACTACTTGTTAGACACCCCGATTTCGCAGATTTGGAAATAGTGCACGAGAAGTACACTCAGAGAGAACTTTTTGAAAATTATTCGAGTGATAAAGATGAGGAATGCGAAATCTCATTGGGGCATTCTTTGAAAAAGAAGGATGATGTCCCTGAGGATAAATTACTTATGCAAGATATTGACTGGCACCCGGGCAATAATACTACTCCTCGCCACTCCAAAGATGAGAAGTGGTGGGTTGTACCTTTGATTTTAAATGGCCCTTATATCGCGGGCTCGCATATTCTTCCTGCGAGTCTCGCAGGATATCATCCTTGGGAATTCAAATGGCCCGATAAGGCAAAAGAGGTATGTTTCCCATTTCAAATCTTGCCTTTGCAACTTTCTTTTTATATTTGCTGAGTTTGTAAAATTTTTCAGATCGCCAAATTGAGAAGAAGGTACAAGGATAATCCGTTGGAGAGTACTCTGACGATACTTCGATCGCTTACGAGTGAAGTAAGAAACATTTCCTTTGTCATTTGAAACAATATTGTTGCCTCTGTTTCTTATCTTTAACCGTATGCGAAGGTTGGAGTTGAAGAAAGCATATCATGAAGACTAAAAGTAAGGGCAAAGCCGTCGTTCGCAAAAATAAATCTTCTGCTCCATTAACTAAGAAGCGAAAGATTCAATCTTCTTCTCGCCTTAACTCAAGCTCCGAATCTTCTGATGAAGATGACCATGATTCGAATCTCTCTCTCGCTAAAGAGATTCCATCGGCCGGTTCTCCTATGGATCGGTTATCTAGCATCTTCTCAGACTCTTTCCAAGGAATGGGAGACGCTCCCCTAGCTTCCCTTTGCGGGACTCTCGCAAATGTGTGTAATGCTACTTTACTAGAAGGCAATGATTCTTTCAATGGAGCCTCTAGAATCGTGTCTCCTGACTTCTTGAATGCGCTTGGATCTTTGGTACGCATGCAGTCATATTTCCTTGTTAATTTTAAATCTTTAAATATATATATATATTAATGATTTTTCTATCTTCTTTCATAGGTTGGAAGAACTTCTTTTGTAGTTGCCTCAGATCTCGAGAGAAGACGCAACAATCTTGAAAAGAAGAATTCGCAATTGAACAAGAAGATTCGAGAATTAGAAACTGAAGCTGCGTCATCTCGCGATAAAGACGAGAGAATTCAAAAGTTAAATACCGAACTTGACTCTCAAAGAGATAGGGTGTCTACTCTTCAGAACGCTAATCAGCAACTTTATGGTATAAGATTTTTCTTCCTTTTATTATTTCTATTTTATCGGTCGCATATTGCTACCTAACTTATTACCTTCGCAGATGTATATAATCTCTCCGATGAGGCTATTCTTCTCCATACATTTCCTGAACCTATGGATAATGACCTTCTTCTCGCTCACCTCAATCAATCTCTAAGTAGTTCCTCAAATAAAACTAACCTCCTTTCCTTAAAGGATCTTCAATCCAAATATCATCTCTTAGAGATCGATCACAGATCTAGTTTAAATTTAACTAATCGCTTTAAACGAATGTACCTTGATTCCGAGAAGCAAATCAAGACTTTAAGGAAGAAAATTAGTGACCTCATAGATGAGAACGATCGCATTACTAACAGAGGTGCACAGGCGTTAGCAGAATTCCACAAATCTCTTCTTGGTGTGCAAGTTGAACGAGATGAACTCCTTCATCAGAATACCATGCTTAAGCAGCGAGAAGAGCAAGTTCGTTTCTCTTCTTGTTATTAATAGTGATGATGAATTCGCACAGGCTGCGAAAGTTTTAGATAATGCCAGAAATAACCTAGGTGTTGATGTTAGTCTTCATGCCGAGCATACTTCCTTGATTAAAGATATGATATCTGATATAGAAGGTTACTTATTATACCTTACTGCTTCTTACTTCTGTAGTATTGCTTGTAAATTATTAACTTGTTGTTACTTATTTGCAGAATCTGAGAAGAGGCTTCAGGTCAGAATTAGAGAACTTGAATCTGAAAAAGAACAGCTCGCAAATAGTCTCTCCCTTCGCGAGAATAAATATTCTAAGTTGAAGAAACAATTTCTAACGACAGTGGAGAACTTTAATAATGATGCTGTTCGTTATCGCAATGGAGCCATGGAGTATGTTTGTAAGGACCACAATATCCCTCTGCATTCATATCCCTGGCTCCTCGAAAAGGTTCCTGAGAATCTGCCTGTCTCAGACGTTTCTGATAGTGAGGCTAGCGAAGAAGAAAATTCTGGCGATGAAAATAATAGAACTGAAGAATCAGATGAAGGAGAAGAATCACCAAAGAGATAACTCTTTTTGTTTCTTTCGCTGCCTGTAATATCTGTATATTTCTGTATCTTTATTATAGTGTACTTCTTGGATTTTTCCCCCCTGAATTCAATCTTCACCCCCCTTTTTTGGTAGTTCTTCCTTGTAATATAATTGGCTAACCTTATTGATGTATAACTCTTACATCAGAAGATGAATAACAATATTCCATCTTTTCCATTCCCATACTTGCCTCTGTTATTTATCTTCAGATGGAAGATTTTAGTTGTCATCATGTATGTGGTTGGATAATAATTTTACTGTTATTGAAATGTATTGTTGCGACGAGGTCGCAGGTATCTTCATAAATCAAGAATTCTTCTTGCCTTGCCTTATCTTCATAAGTGTATTTTATCTCTTCTTATTGCGACAAGGTCGCAAGCCGCCCTTACATTTTCAAGCAAGGGCCCATTGACCCTGCCTTGTCATTTTTTGTGTGGTCTTCCGAGTTAGACCTCCCTAATTAGAGGTCTTCCCCTGCCACCTTTCATTGCGACAAAATCGCAGGACGTCTTTACACATTCATGTAAAGACCCATTGATCTTGTCTTATCATTTGCCAAGTATTTTTGCCTCTGCAGGATGTTTTAGTTGCGACAATATGACAGGCCTAGATATCCTTTCGAACATAAAGCCCCATGACATTGCCGTCGTGCGACGAAATCGCAGGACGTCCGTACACTTCGTGTAAAGACCCATTGATCTCGCCTTACCCTCGCGTTAGTATTATTGCCTCTGCAGGATCATTGCACAAATATGACGAGCCTAAATTCTCTTGCGAAAACATAGCCTTATGACATTTGCGTCTGCTTTGACACTCCCCCTATTGGAGAGCGTCGCCCTTATCATCTCCCCGGTTGCCCCTTCAAGGAGGCGAAACATCGCCATACAAGACTAGATCCTCCCATCCGGTCTTAACAACAACCGATTGTTTCGCAGACCTCTTATCCCTTATACCTATATGGTTTATGGTTACGAGACCGCACCTAAGTGGAGTTTTCTTCGGGCGAGTGCAACATATGCCAAGACTTGCCAAGAATGTCCAGGGTAGGTTCATCCATCCGGGCACTCGGCTCAACCGTGTACCTCGGCGCCTTGAGCATACACCGACTCCTTGAAAGAGACCCTCGGTCGCCCAACCGGGTATAACCTTATATATATAGTTGGGAATCCAAGGTACCTCTCCGGATAGGCTTTCATGGGCCCCAAATTTTCATGACTCAGGCTTCGGGAGCGGTGTAACCTTCCCCCGAGCCATGTTGAGAGATACCCCTTATATGACGCACTTTAGGTCTTACATTTGCCTCTTACGAAATGTTATTCGCGAACTAGGGTGTACGCCATAAAGGTTCGTCCCATTCTTTTACTCATTCATATTTGTTAGATCATCCAATCATTCATGTTTCATTATTTGCTGCCATTTGTTTACGAAGTATTAGTGTCTGTTTCATTTGTTGTACTTTCATTTTCTTTCTTAATTGAATTCCCATATACTCTTGGCTGCGAGATTCTCGCACATCATTACTTCAATTGCTGCTTTTTTTTTTTTGTTTTTGTTGATTATTCACTTCTTATGCCTTTTGTTCCTCATATCTTTTGCTCCTCCATTATCATAATATTCGCCTATCTCTAGGTATTCACCTCGCGAGGTATGTTCAGTCCTTACTTCTATAGCATTCACCATCGAGTTTTCTCTTCTCTGCTCATCTCTCACATGTTGCTTCCAACCTTTTCTTTTGGTATCTCTTTCTTCGCAGCTTTCTACATCGACCTCATGACATTGTTGCGACTCCTTCCAATCTCCCTGTATGATACCAATACCATTTGGATGTGGAAATTTGATACATTGATGATATGTTGATGCGATTCCCAAGATTTCATGAAGCCATGGCCTCCCAATCAGCGCATTATATGGAGATTCCACGTCAACCACACAGAATAAAATATCAGTTGATAATCCTTGTAGAGGTATTCTCATGTGAACCTCTCCCCTTGGTTTGTTTGCAGTGCCATTAAAGCCATATATCTTGTATGTCGAGGGGATCAAATCCTCATCTTTTCCTCCCATCGTCTTGTAAGTATGGTAGAAGAGAATATTCACCGAACTTAGGTGTCGATTAGAATTCGGTTGATCGCTTGACAAACTTCCGCCTCATCATCTTCTCCATCAACTGGTTTGGGTTAATCTCTAGTTTCACAACCAACGGGCTATCATGTGTTTCTCTTCCTTTTGGCACTTCATCTGCGAGAGAAAGAAATAGTCTTCAGCTGCCACTTTTAGCTGCGTCATTCTCGCTGGACTCATTATTTCTTTATCATTAGCATCTCTCGCAAAGACTCTCACCGAGCACGTTGTCATGGAAATCTTCGATTGTGCGATAGGAGTGGACGATAGAGTTGCAATTCAAATTTTTAGCTTTTGCCCCGACTTCTATCACAAATGTTTCCTTTCCTTTTGACACTTTTATTATGCATCTCTCGGTGGTGGTGGTAATGTTTGGCCCGTTTCTTCTCCCTTCATAAAGTGATTTAGCTTCCCCTGATCAATCATCCTGAGAATAATTCTCTTTATGTTTCTACAATCGTTTGTTTGATGCCCATGGAAGCGATGGTAAGAACAAAATTCATGACTTCTATCGCCTGGTGGTGGTTCCATTCCACGTTCCAAGGTCTTTGGTACATTTTCCATCACAAGTATAGCTTCCCGGATCTTTTCCACACTAGCATTCAGTGGAGGCATCTTAATCTCTTCCCATACTATTCTGCGACTTCTCTGCCCTCCACGGTTATTTTGCCTTCGTCCACCGTATGTTTCTTGCACATGATCTAGCCTCTGAATCTTATTATTCTTTATTACGGTTGTAATAGTTCCTTTCTCGTTCAAATTCCTCTTGATCGTGGCTTCCCATGGCTACTATCTTCTGCCTGTCCCTCATCGACTTTCCTTGCTTGCTGTCCTTGCGAAGTACTCGCCACTGTATTTATGAATTGAGGCAACAAGCTTGCGTTCGCACATTCGAGCTTGTGTTGTATTTGGATAAGAATTCATTTCATTCGTCTTTCTTCTAAGGCAATATATTCTTCCTGTAACTCTCTTGATTCTGCCATCGTGATTGTATTTTTGATTCTAAAAATTTGAATGTATAACAAGTTAGTCGCGAAGAGAGCATTTACAAATGAGAGGATGAGATATCTTTCCCTCAACCCGATCCCGCCATTTCGCTACACATGGTCCTCCATCTTATTGTCAACTGCCTTAAGCTCTCGCCAACCCTTTGTTTCAACCCGAATACATCTTCAATACCAGTCGCGAAGAGTTTGTTACTTATGTATGCTCCCGGGAATGTGGCTTGTAAATGGTTAAATGATGTGATTGTGTTCCTTGCGGACCTTCAAACCATTTTAGTGCTTCTCCTATTAGGCTTGATGCGAAATATTTGCATAGTATAGCATCATGATTCTCCCACTATAACATACATCTCATATAAGCCTTGATATGTTATACTGCACAGGTTGTTCCATCAAAGATGTTGGTTAACGCAGGTAGATTGCATTTAGGAGGTATTCCTCCCATCTGTACTTCTAGCGTGAAGGGATTCTTCGCGGCTTCTGCGATGGCTTCGTCTAATTGTCTCCTTCCTCCTTCCCTTCTATTATTCAGTAATCCTCTCATTTCAGCCAGTTCTCTTAAGATTTGTTCATTTGCCTCAGAGTTTGATTCTACCGGTCTTTTTAACTCTGCTTCTCTCCTTCTTCGCTCGTGCCTATTTTGTCCAGATCTGCTCGTTATTTTCTCCTCTTCCTTCCCCGCGACGCTCTTCTGCCGTTTCTTTCGTCAATTCGCACGCCATTATATCGGTTGTTCTCTCTTCTTGTTTGTCTCTCGGCTCTCATCTGCACCCTCTTATATTCTTCATTAATATTTCTATTGGTACGATTTTGTTCCCTCCTTCTTTCGCGGTTGTCATGGTTATTCTGCTAGGATTGCCTCTTCCATCTCTTGATTTTCCATTTCTGCTCTTATCCTTTCTCTCTCGAGAGCTAGCGCGCTTGTTCAATGTAATGTCTCTCAATGTCATCCTCGATCTCTCGGTTTCTTCTCAATTCCTCTCTCCCATGTAAGATTATTCTCCCTTCGGCACATTTGGGTCATTCGACCCTTGGAGTTGCATGTTTCCTTGATTTTCCCTATTCCGCTCATTTTGAAGATTTTGGTGAGGAACATAACGATCTTCTATTTCCCCTCTTCTCTCGCCATGCTCTTTGTACTCGGATTTTGTGTTTCTTCCTCGGTACTTCTGTTGGTAAAACTCTCCTTCTTTCTTCCTATTCGATCTTGAACTTGATCTCACGCTACTTCTAGATCTCCTATTTTGCAACCTCATATTTTCCATCCTCAATTCATGATTCTGTCTTGTCAGGTTTGCTCGCTCTTCTGCCTCTAGTCGTCTCTCTTCGTGTATTGTTTGTCTCAATCTTTCTAACGCTGCCATTTCTTCGTTTCCTGGATTCATTTCTCCATTTATCCCTTGCTCGTCTCCTCCTTGTCCATTGTTCACCAGCTGCTGCTCCTCTTCCCTCTCATCTTCAGAATCAGACCTCCAAGTATGCACACTTACTCTATCATAATCCACAGCCGCGTTTGCTACTGGGGAGACCGGTGGCTGATTTTGATCTTCTCCATCATTTCTCATATTCATCCTTGACGATTCTCCAGCTTCATTCCTCCTTTCTCTAGCAAGTCTCCCACTTCTTCTTACAATCGTTGGTTGCTCTTGTACATTTCTTCTTCTAGCCATTTTTCTTTTTCAATGAATTCTTGAGTATCTTTTCCAAATCTTTTCTCTGTTAATCCAAATTCTTTCCAATTTCTACGTCAATCTCTGCTCGGTCCCTGTTTCTAGCGCATATGTAGTGGCAGGAAATCCCACACTACACCCCTTACTCGATTTTGCTTAATTAATCCATTGAAAGATGTAAGATCAAGAATATTTATTGATTGGATTCATGGAATGTTTACACAGGAAAATAGAATTACACTTAGGAATTAAAACACTCTTAAACTTTCTCTCTCCTAATGACTTGCTCAACAACTCCAAAAAGATCTCTCCCCTCCACAGATTCACTCAACCCTTTATATAGGGTAATACATAGTGGTAGACAGCTAAGCTATCCTTTATTTTCGGGAATGTCCCGCGAAGTGTCGCAGATGCACAAACATTCGTTTTCGCGACACTTCTTACCCCTCGCCAGGTTTCACGTCTTCTTTATGTTTTGCTTGTCGTTTATTCATTGCGTCGTTTATTTTTAGCTCCTGCGACTCCTTCGCGACACCGTCGTTTACTAATCCCGCGAGCCTTGTATGTTGCGATATTATGATCCTACATACCCGAACTGAGTTTGGGTTTCGCTAGTACGCGAACAGGTACGCATACCTCCAATCCCAGCAGAAAATCTCGGACATGAACCTTGCGCCAGTACGCATCCGTGTACGCATACTTAGGTTCCCGGACTTCTCAAACCGACATGTACGCATACATGTACGCATACTATGGTTCCCGGACATGGATAACATATGTGCAAGAGTACACTGTTAGAGCATTGCTCGGTCCGAAGGCGCTGCTATCTCAAGCTTGTTTGTCAAGTTTAGTTGCCAAAACTATAAGTCTCGGATTAGGATAGTAAGTGTAGTTGAGCTCTAGACTCCACGGTGTTCACCAAATGAAGACGAAGAACTACTCGAGGGAACTTGTGGAACTTCATCAACAAAAGGTATGTGGAGACTTGAACTTATCTATCACTCAAAAGTATATCTACTTATCTCCTATTTGAGACAAAAGTCGTATTGCTATATAGACTTCAATTATACACATTTTCTATTTCGAGCCGAGTTTATCTCGCTTATTTATTTCTCGAAATATGTGTTGGTAAGCTTTCGCTTTGGACAAGTTCATCTTTACTCGTGACGAAAGTCATGTTGATTATTTCAATAACTTGAAAATCGCTTTGATAAAAATAGTTTGTGGATAACGATTATTTTAACATACTCTAAGAAAGTTTCAATGATTGAAATGAGAGTTTAGAACAAGTAACCATGTTTGGATATAAACATAGTCTGTTCTCACATTTGTGTAAAAGTCCAAAACCGGGAACCTGAAGTATGCGTACCCGTACGCGTACTTGCGGTTGTTGGAAATCCGGGCAAGTATGCATACCCATACACACTGGCGGAAGTTTCACATCTGTGAATTTATGCTAGAGTTTGGAAGTGTGAATTGTTATGCGCACCCGTACGCGTACTGGCGTAACCAAACTCGGTCCGGCTACTTAGGTATGCGAACACGTCTGCATACTAAAACATTTATATAATAAGGAATGCAATCTTTGCAAACCGTGGCTATAATGTTCATGAATTGATTCGAGTGAATCAAAATCGATTTTGCTTCGATTGTGTCTTGTGTACTTCTATGAGATCTAAGCAATTGAACAACTCTCAAACTAGTTCATTTGAGTCATTTGAACTAGTTATGGTGAAGATGAATGAGGTTGATATGAAAGTTCTCATATGGATAACCATTGGTTAACTATTATTGAACCGACTAAGTGTACACGTTTAGGTACGGTTACTCAAACCTAAATGAAGGTGCATTTCATTTGTGTGTAACAAGCTAAGTTCGATCTAACGATTGAAAGATATTAGCTTGAATCTAATCAGGTTTTCATCTAACAGTGAATATTGAGTGCTTTGTTACCAAGGTAACTTAGATTGAAAACCCTGATTTGAAATCTATTGATAGGTGCAATATTTGCACTAGTTAGGTACTCAAATGTTTTGCTTTCTTGATAGTTTTTTGTATCATTATACTTTGATTTTATTTGTTTTTGAGTTTCTTAGGTGTTTGAGGTTGTCTTAACCAAAAGGAGGTGGAACTAGCTAAATCCGAGATTTCTTTACATCACCTTAAAGAGGACGAAAAGACGAAGGCAACTACGAAAGAATGAGGTCATTCCGGCCTCATATGAAGAAGTTAGAAGCAAGTAAAAGTTGCGAGAGGTGTAAAAGAGCACAAATTACTATTGGCACCCCATTGTATGTTAAGGGGATGAAAAACTTCAAAAGAAGACTGACAGCTGAGTAGTTACTGAGACTGGAGTTTTGGTTGTTGTCGTTGGCGAGTCTGTGGTTACGGTTGCTGTGGTGGTCGAGGTTACGAAGGAGATCGACGGCTGGAGATAGTGATATCCCGAGCCAGTCATGGAAGGAGCTTGGAAAACTCGAGTTTGTTGTGGAAGGTTGCTGCCAATGACAGTCATTGCTGGGAGCTGTTGGCAGTTCAGGGTGATGTTGTTGCCTTAAAGTTGTCGGAGAACGATTGAATGAGAGGAAGACAAGCTGATGGTTACTGATGCTGGCAGTAATAATGACGAGAAGGAGAGGAAGTGACTGAGAGGACTCTGTGGTCGATGGTGTCTGCTGGTAGTTAATGGCGATGGAGAAGAGAGAAGGAGTAGTTTGTTGTGGCTTATGGACAATAGAAGTTGCTGCCATTACCGGAAATAGATGATGGCAGTTCATGGTGTTGTGGAGTGAATGGCAGTTGAGAACGAGCAGAAACAGGGAAGGACAATGCTGCTTCCATTGATGATCTCAGGTGAAGCTCGATGGCAATGACTGTGTGGTGATGATTGGGTCTCGATGGCTGCTGCCATTAAAACCAGTTATGAATAAGTGGAGCTCGAGTCTTTATGGCGATTGTTTCGAGTGAGTCTCGAGTCTGCAATGGAGATGCTAGCAGAGTCGGGGTTGGATGGTGGCTTTCTGTTGGTTTGATGATGGAAATCGAACTGGTGATGGAGATGAACAGTAATGACGCTGTAGAGGAAAGAGTTTGGCAGAGATGATGAGAAGTGGTTGAGCTCGAGAAGATTAGTTTGTATGGAGAAAGAGAAGAAAACGATGCCATTGATGGCAGTGATAGAGTGATGTGTGTTGGTATCAGATGCGGCTGCTGATGTTAATGAATTTGAAGAAGTCAGGGAATTATAATTATCACAGAGGGCCTGGTATACGTGAATTCATGACCGGAAAGAGTAAAATCAAGTGTTTTGGATTTTTACGGAGGGATGAGTCACCGTGAAAGTTGTTGACAAAGAACCAAAACCCAGATGTTTTGAGTTTTCACCGAGGGCTTTGTGTCCGAGAAAAACATCGACGTAATGAGTTTAATAAAACTCAGATGTTTTGAATTGTCACGAAGCAGTGACTGTCCCGTGAGTAGGAATGGCCGAAAAACAAAATCCCGTAACTTTAAAAATTCACGGAGGGAGAAGTATCCGTGATTCCGACGGGACTGAATCAAATTTCAGGGAAAAATAATTCTCACGGAGGTTCATGTATCCGTGATTTATCGATAGGAAAAGAAAAGGTGTACTGTCAGTTCTGCGGAGCTGACAATTGAAACGAGATGTTGGGCTGGACTTTAACAGGCTTGTTCGTGGGACAATTAGCTGGAGCTGAGTTTATTTGCTCGGCAGTTTATGGAAGTGAGCAGTTTTTGGGAAGTGGTTGCAACCTATTTCAACTAGGATTCGACACAAAAGCACGTTACAATTTGGGCACCTATCTTTATCATTAATAGGGGATTATCTTTTATCATTGGTTTTTACACAAAAAAAGAGAAAGAATGAGCTTGGAGTTGGAGATTTCTTTACAACCTAGGGTTTGCTTTCAGTTTCTTCTTTAATATTTTTCATGAGTTTTAAGAAATCCATGAGTAACTAAACCCTTTCTTATTGGTTAGAGATGTAGTCATAAGTTGGAAGACATGTTATTCAATTGATATATTCATTCTCATTCATTCATAATTTGTTAGTATTGTTTATGTTCTACCGTTTATAACTTCATGTATGATTGATTTCTAGTTTGTTTAAGTTGCAAATTAAATGAGCATGCATTCATATGTATTGCTAAACTAGGGTTTGAGATCCGAAATTGTCGAATAATCCTTGTTAGAAGTAGCATAATATAGTTGTTAACGACGGGATGTTGCCATACAATTATATGTAGAAGCATAACCTAGGTTAAATCCATGTTGCTCTTGCGCCGGATTGCTTAGAATGACCTCAACTCTTAAATATTAGTGCTTTCATTGGGTTAAACTTGTGTGGCTCTTGCGCCAAGTTATTTAGTGGAAAGGATTCAAAGAGTGGCTCTTGCACCTTTGATGATAATAGAATTTTTGTCAGAGTAAGCCTGTGATAGGACGCTCTAGGGTTATTGATATTGATAGGAAATGAATGTTGATATTGATTCAGTTGATAACATGTTGGAAGATGGAAGATGAAAACTCTAACCAGTACTTTTTATTATTGATATTCATATTATTCTATTTGCTTTATTCTTATTTAGCTATAATCACAAACAAAACCCCCCCAGTTTGTATAAGTAATCAAAACAATTTGACAACCCATATCTCCCTGTGGAACGAATCTGTTCTTATAACTATACTCTTATTTATAATTGTGAAGTGAAATAACTTAAATTATTTTTGCGTCGGTTGACAACCGACCAAATTTTGGCGCCGCTGCCGGGGAGGCATAACGGATTGTTACTTTGTTTTTGATTTCTTACTTTAGTTTTTAATTTTATTTTTGAGAATCTTGTTTCAGGTACTTGATCTCTGGCACCCAAACGTTGGGATTACCAAAGGTGCGGAATTTCAACTCGCAAAGGAAAATACTACAAGAACCTTGAAATTCACAGCAAGAAGAGATGGTTAGTGGAACGAACAACAATAACACTAGTAACCAGGGAAACCAAGGGAACCAAGGGAAATGGAGACGCTCCACCACCTCCACCTCCCAAGAGGACGCTCAAAGATCTGACTTCCCCATCATTTGATCAACAAAAGTTGTGTGTCAACTTGGAAGATTCAATTGAACTCAAATCTCAGTTGATTCATTGGTTACCGAAGTTCAAAGGGCTTCCAGGAGACGATCCAATCGTCATTTACTACTATTTCAACATAGGTTGACAAGTTTGAAGCCATCTGGAACTGATCAAGGAAGAGCTTTACTGATAGCTTTTCCATTCTCTTTGATTGATTCTACAGAAGAATGGTTTTATGGTCTTCCACCTGGAAGTATCACAACATGGAACGAGATGCAGAGAGCATTTTTAGAAAAGTATTTTCCCGCCTCTAAATCAGCAACTATTCGTAAAGCAATTAGTGGGATTGAACAAATTACTGGTGAGAATCTTTACGACTACTGGGAACGGTACAAGAAGTTGTTAACGAGCTGCCCACATCATCAAATCTCTGAGCAACTCATAGTGCAGTATTTTTACGATGATTTGCTCTAATCCGAGAGAAATCTTATTGATGCAGCTAGTGGTGGTGCTTTGACAAACAAAACCATTGACGAAGCGACAGAATTGATCGAGAATATGGCTGCAAACACGCAGCAATTCAACACAAGAGGTATGTCAATGAGTCGAAAGGTGAATGAGGTTACTTCTTCACCGCACTTAGAACATAGGATTGGTAATATGGAGAAGATGATACAACAAATGGCCTCAGTAACCATTCCTTCTTATGAGGGAGAAGCTGAATAAGTCAATGCAGTATTCCCGAATCAGCAAAGGCAACGGTATGATCCTTATTCCAATACTTATAATCCAGGATGGAGAGATCATCCAAATTTCAGTTATGCAAACAGGCAAGCTGCAGCTCAAGGACCGGTTTTCAATCGTCCTAATGGTTTTCAACAACAACAGCAACCACAACCAGTGCAGAACTCAGAATCATCAGAGATGCTTGCTATGATGAAGAATTTAACCACAATGGTGCAAAAAAATCAGCAAACAATTGATGGTGCAATCAAGGAGTTGCAGACACAAATGAGCACCATGGCACGTAGATTGAACCATTTAGAGACACATAATAGTGGGAAACTCCCTTCTCAACCTCTTAACCCAAGAGATTCTGTCAACGCTGTGACATTGAGAAGTGGTACACGAACAGTGCAACCAGAGGATATTGAGAGAAACAAAGACCCTAAGGGGCCGGTATTGGAAAAAGAGATTACTGACTCTTCCCAAACCGATGAGGTACCTAAAGAAAACTCTAAAAAACCTGTTTCTACTTATGTTCCCCCTTTGCCTTTTCCTCGTAGGTTTGCTAACTCTAAAAAGGCGGAACAAGATAAGGAGATCTTAGATATTTTCAGGAAGATTCATGTGAACATTCCACTAATAGATGATATTAAACAAGTCCCGAAGTACGCGAGAATTCTGAAGGATTTGTGCACCAACAAACAGAGGTTAACCGGTAATGAGGTAATGAAAGTGGGGGAAAATGCTTCGGCTATCTTGCAAAAGAAACTCCCGCTTAAATGTAAAGACCCCGGTAGTTTTGATTTTCCTATTGTTGTTGGTAACACCAAGTTTAATAAGGATATGCTTGATTTAGGAGCATCAGTAAATGTTATATCTGCATCTATATATGAATCTCTTAAGTCAGGTCCCTTGAAAGAAACTGGAATTACTTTACAGTTGGCTGACCGTTCTAATGTATACCCTAGAGGTATTATTGAGGATATGCTTGTGCAGGTAAACCAACTAATTTTCCAGCGGATTTTTGTGTGTTGGAGATGACAGACGGATCAACTGACACATCTCTACCGTTACTTCTAGGTCGACCATTCATGAGCACGGCTAGGACTAAAATTGATGTGCATGATGGTTCATTGACTATAGAATTTGATGGAGAAGTAATTTGTTTCAACATTTATGAAACGATGAGATATCCTAGTGATGTCCACTCTTGCTTCTCCGTTGATGTGATTGACTCATTAGCTCAACAAATGTTTGATTTGAAGTGTGATGATCCATTGGAGACTGTTATCACGAGAAGTGTGGGTTCTAAAGATTTTAAAGATCCGAGAACCGAGCTTAAGTTAAGGGAAGAATTCGAGGAAACCATTAGTGAACTTAATTCGTTACAACGATGCCCACCTACTCATGATATTTCTTTTATCTCTTTGCCCTGCTTTGATGAAAAATTATTGCCATCTATTTTGCAGGCTCCGAAATTGAACTAAAGCCTCTTCCTGATCACCTAAAATACATGTATTTGGGTGATAATGAAGAGTTTCCAGTAATAGTTTCGAATGCACTAACTGAATTGCAGGAACAAAGACTTCTTCGAGTTTTGATGGAGTACAAAACTGCTATAGGATGGACAATTGCTGATATTAATGGAATAAGCCCATCGGGGTGCATGCATAAAATATGACTTGAGGACGAAGCAAAGCCTACAAGGGAATCAAAACGCCGCTTGAATCCTCCAATGATGGAAGTCGTAAAGAAAGAGATACTAAAGTTATTAGATGTGGGAGTTATCTACCCCATTTCTGATAGCAAATGTGTGAGCCCGGTACAAGTGGTACCAAAGAAGTCGGGCGTCACAGTGGTGCAAAATGATAATAAAGAACTTGTCCCAACTCGTGTGCAAACCGGTTGGAGGGTTTGTATAGATTACAGAAAACTGAATGCAACCACTAAAAAAGATCAGTTTCCTTTACCTTTTATGGATCAAATGTTGGAACGTTTGTCTGGACACTCTCACTATTGTTTTCTTGATGGTTATTCAGGTTACAATCAGATTGCTATAACACCCGAGGATCAAGAGAAAACTACTTTTACGTGTCCGTTCGGAACATTTTCTTATAGAAGGATGCCTTTTGGTTTGTGTAATGCACCCGCTACCTTCCAAAGGTGTATGGTAAGTATCTTTTCTGAATATGTCGAAAACATTATCGAAGTTTTTATGGATGATTTCAGTGTATGGTGATTCATTTGACTCGTGCTTGGATAACCTTACATTAATTCTTAAACGATGTGTTGAGACTAATCTTGTGCTAAATTGGGAGAAGTGCCATTTTATGGTAACTAATGGCATTGTCTTAGGCCATATTATATCTTCTAACGGATTGGAAGTTGATAAATCTAAGATTGATCTTATTCGTGCTCTAACTCCTCCCACTACGGTGAGGGAAATTCGTTCTTTTCTTGGTCACGCAGGATTTTATCGCAGGTTTATCAAGGACTTTTCCAAGGTTGCAACACCATTATGCAACCTTTTGCAAAATGATGTGGTTTTTAACTTCGATGAGAAGTGTTTGGCGGCATTCAATCGTTTGAAAGAACTTTTGATAACAGCCCCTATTATGAAACCATCAGATTAGAGTAAGCCATTCGAGATAATGTGTGATGCTAGTGATTATGCGGTCGGTGTAGTATTGGGACAGCGTACTGAGAAGTTGCCTCATGCAATTTATTATGCTTCCAGAACGTTGAATGATGCTCAACAAAATTAAACGACCACAGAAAAAGAGTTATTAGCAATCGTTTTTGTGTTGCAAAAATTTCGTTCTTATTTAATTGGTACAAAAGTTGTTGTGTTTTCTGATCATGCAGCACTTAGGTACTTACTTGCAAAAAATGAGGCGAAACCAAGGCTCATTCGATGGATATTACTCTTACAAGAGTTTGATCTCGAAATTAAAGACAAGAAAGGCATTGAGAACACTGTTGCGGATCACTTGAGTCGTCTTACTGTAGACAAAGAAGCTATCCCGTTGCGTGAAAGCTTCCTAGATGAGCAACTATTCTCAATTGCAGTTTCAGAACCATGGTATGCTGATATTGTGAATTATTTAGTGTCTAAACAAATCCCCAAGAATTTGTCTCGTGCTGAGAGGGACAAACTGAAAAGGATAGCAAATCAATATATTTGGGATGATCCATACTTATGGAAACATTATGCAGACCAAATTATACGAAGGTGCGTACCCGAATCTGAATATAATTCTATATTGTCTTTTTGTCATTCGTACGCTTGTGGAGGACACTTTGGAGCAAAGAGAACCGCTCTTAAGGTACTTGAAAGTGGTTTCTATTGGCCTACTTTATTCAAAGATGCGTATGTATTTTGTACAACTTGTGATAGATGTCAAAGAACAGGCAATCTAGGTGCCCGAAATCAATGCCACAGAAGTTTATTCTTTTTGTAGAACTTTTTGACGTATGGGGTATAGATTTTATGGGACCTTTTGTTAATTCTTTTGGGAAATATTATATCTTACTTGCTGTTGATTATGTGTCGAAATGGGCAGAAGCTAAAGCCACCCCTATTAATGATTCTAAAGCGGTTATAGATTTTGTTAAGGATCAGATTTTTGCAAGATTTGGAACCCCAAGGGCAATAATCAGTGATGGAGGATCACACTTTCGAAATAAGTTCTTTCAGGGCTTATTGAAAAAGTACAACATATCTCACAAGATTGCTACAGCGTATCATCCACAAACAAACAGGCAAGCAGAAGTTTCTAATCGAGAAGTAAATTCCATTCTGGAGAAAACAGTGAATCCATCAAGGAAGGATTGGAGTTTACGTCTCAACGATGCATTATGGGCATACCGAACCGCATACAAGACACTTATTGGGATGTCTCCTTAAAGTCTTGTGTACGGTAAACCTTGTCACCTTCCTGTTGAAATAGAGCATAACGCTCCTTGGGCTATTCAACAATGCAACATGGATATGGACGGGGCTGGTAATCAACGAAAACTTCAATTAAGTGAACTAGAAGAAATTTGTAATGATGCATATGAAAGTTCACGAATTTACAAGGAGAAAACAAAGGCTTTTCATGATAGTAGGATTTCTAGAAAACAGTTTATTGTTGGACAGAAAGTTCTTTTGTTTAATTCTCGCCTTCATTTATTTCCTGGTAAATTGAAATCTCGTTGGATATGACCTTTTGTTGTGCTTAATGTTTTTTCTCATGGTGCAGTAGAGATTCGTAGCTTGTTAACAGGAAAGGAACTTAAAGTGAATGGGCATCGCTTAAATCCTTATTATGAACCGTTTGATGCTGAAACGGAAGAGATCAACCTTGTTGATGTACTCCCTCTGGAGAAGTAGTAAGGCCAATGCCAAGTCGAGCTAACGACGTTAAACTAAGCGCTAATGGGAGGAAACCCATAGGTTTTGTATCTTAATCTCTTTTATTTTCAGTTTTTATTATTTTCATATCATATATGCATCCCCATGTTTAATTTCGTAGAGTCCGGAATTTATTTTGAAGACAATTTTGACGAATCCCTTTTCGTCAGGAAAATTCAGACTGCACGTAGTTCATTCCAGAGACCATAACTGTCAGCTCGTTTATCTAAACACTGTGCCCTTTTAACACTGTGTAGAAAAGACATAGGCGAACAACTTTTGTGAAATAGTGTTTTGCCAAATTCCTTACCAATTTGTACACTTTTCGTGTTTTATCTGCTGCTACGTCAGAATTCAGAATTTTCAGTTTTGCACATTGAGGACAATGTGAAGTTTAAGTGTGGGGGAGTATTTTGCATATAGAGTTTTTAGCTTTTTGTATATATTTGCATCAAAAAAATAATAATAAAAAAAAAGACCTCCAACTTGTAGAGATTTTAGAGTCACTAGCATACTTCTAGGTATGTTTACATAGAGATTCTGACCGACATAACTGAACTTGGAAGTGTTAGGTAACTACGTTCATATTTCTTGCTTGTTAGAGGGTTAAATAATGGATTTAATCATGCCAGTGATGCAAATTAGGAGCAGAGGGAAATGCATTATTAGAGTTGCTGATCAATCATTAGTGGAGACTACCTATTTTCAAACCAACAGAGGCACCAGACCAAATTCTTTTTTGTAAGTTGACTAAAGAGCTTTCTTTTGAGTGTGTGTCACCGTACATAAATTCCGGGTAGAATGGTGAGCTACCCAACCTCCTACCAATAGAAGCACTATTTTTGATCTCTTGAGTGCTAACTTTGTCAATCATGAGGGTGACGTCTATAGATGAAAACCACCTTCTTGTAGTTTTATTTGTAGTTAGCACCATTCTCTCTCTCGCTAACAATAGGTCCATAGAAACACAATCATCATCAGCAAGGGAGCGACATCAAAATCTACAAGGAAAGTTGAAGACGTTTGAGGTTTACAAGCAACAGTACAGGGAAGAGCAAATTTCATATCCAAGTAAAGCAACATACAATGAGCAGAGTTTTATATACATGTTGAAGAATTATTTACAAGAGCGAAGAAAATCAAAAGATGAGAATTATATTGAAGTTTATGATATGAAGACAATACAAGTTGTGAAGAATCAAGCGGTAAAGTACTTATCCCGTGGCCATAACAATTTCATTGTTTATTTTATATTAAGTTTGTAGTTATTTCTCTTGTCGTCAAAAAAAAAAAATGAAAAAAAAAAAAAAAAAAAAAAAAAAAAAAAAAAAAAGACAAGAGAAATTCTTTGTATTATTTTGGTTTGTATTTCTTTTTGTATATTTATTTAATAAATCCATGGGGAAGAAGAAAAATCTATGAAGAAGTTTCAAGCAACAAGGAATTGAAGAGAAAGAGTTACAAATTGTCGAAGTTCTACGAAATTCAAGAGTTTATCAACAACAGTTGAAGACCGAAGACAAAGACCAAGAAGATGAAGAAGACGAGCTGAAGACTACGTTTCTATTGGATGTTGTGAGAGTGGTACTTTCGTCACTGCCGATCGGATGTGAAGGTGGTAAGTACTCTCATCCTTGCTATAGTGGTTGATTTCCTTTCTAAGAGATCATCAGAAAAAGTCTTTTAATTTCCACTATTTTGTGGAGTCTCCAGAAATTATTCGGAAGGTTTCCTTCCCACCATTCAACGTGTGTAGGATTCTCTCTTCATTCCTACCTGCACACATGTGAGACCCATAAAAAAGCCGTCTTATTGAGTGCAATTATCATAAAATCCTTTTAAGTGAGGCAGAAGTCGAGGTAATGCTTATTGATCGCTCTCAAACACGTGTTCTCTCATTATGGTGTGGTTATTTCTCACTCAACATTTAGGAATGAGAATATGTTCTTTGGTGTTTCTAACTTCTTATTACTAGCATGAAGAAACTCTATGTCCTCATAGCTCTTTGGATGCTTGGGAAGATGGAACGCTTTGAAGTTGGAGTAGGTTTTGTGGGTATACCTCTTGTAAGCCCTCATGAGACTATAAATCGTCCACTAGGGACACCTAGGGTTTTAAAGGCCTGTTGCACATGCTAAGTGCAACCGTGACTTCGACGACAATGAGTTGTTGTACCTTAATTTATTTTTGTAGTTTGCTCGAGGACTAGCAAAAGGAAAGTGTGGAGGAATTTGATAGGTGCAATATTTGCACTAGTTAGGTACTCAAATGCTTTGCTTTCTTGATAGTTTTTTGTATCATTATGCTTTGATTTTATTTGTTTTTGATTTTCTTAGGTGTTTGAGGTCGTCTTAACCAAAAGGAAGTGGAGCTAGATAAATCCGAGATTTCTTTACATCACCTTGGAGAGGACGAAAAGACGAAGGCAACGGCGAAAGAATGAGGTCATTCCGGCCTCGTATGAAGAAGTTAGAAGCAGTTGAAGCAAGACAAAGTTGCGAGAGGTGTAAAAGAGCACAGATTACTATTGGCACCCCATTATATGTTAAGGGGCTGAAAAACTTCAAAAGAAGACTGAACAGTCAGTCTTAGGAGACAGACAGCTGAGTAGTTACTGAGACTGGAGTTTTGGTTGTTGCCGTTGGCGAGTCTGTGGTTACGGTTGCTGTGGTGTTCGAGGTTACGAAGGAGATCCACGGCTGGAGATAGTGATAGCCCGAGCCACTCAGGGAAGGAGTTTGGAAAACTCGAGTTTGTTGTGGAAGGTTGCTGCCAATGACAGTCATTGCTGGGAGCTGTTGGCAGTTCAAGGTGATGCTATTGCCTTAAAGTTGTCGGAGAAAGATTGAATGGGAGTGTAGTTGCAGGAAATCCTACACTACACACCTCATTCAAATTTGCTTAATCAATCCATTTGAAGATGAATAATAATGTGTTTTATTAATTGTTTTCTTGAAAGGTTTACAAAGAAATGTAGAACAGAGCTAAAGAAATTACAATCACTCCTGATTTTCTCTCTCCTAATGACTTGCTTAACAATTCAAAAAGAATCTCTCCCTCAATAGACTTACTCGACCCTTTATATAGGGTATTACATAGCGGATGACAGCTAAGCTGTCCTTTATTTTCGGAAACGACTCGCGAATCCTCGCGAGTGTGTAAGTGCTTGTCCTCGCGACACCCCTAATTCTCGCCAAGTCTTCACACTTTCCTCATGTTTTGACCGTCATCATCCATTACGTCATTTATTTATTTCCATGCGACTCCTTCGCGACGTAGTCGTTTATTAATCTCGCGAAATATTCCGTCGCGATATTCGGTCCTACATCTTGCCTCTTCTCATGTATTTCTCGAAGAAGAGAGTATCATGAGAATCAATATCTTGAAATGCCGCAATGACTCATCCTTATCTGTTTTAACCCCGTAATTTTTACATAGAATTTATAACGAGATGTCTTTTCTTCCATTCCTTTCTTGACACGTTTCATCCAACCGCTTATTTCTGATCATTCATGTCCCATCTCGCATTAAATGCACTTACTTTCCCAAAATCTTTCTCTCTATATATAGTTTACTCCTCTTTCTCTTCTTCTCTTTTATTTTCTCTCTGCAACTTTTCTTCAACTTTTTCTTCCGCAAATTGCGCTTCGCTACTCGCTTCCTTTTCGATTCTTCACTTCTCCCTTCATTCCCATACCCCGATAATGGCTTCACTTGGTTGTACATACGCACCACTTTTCAATGACGTTTTTCGAGTAAATTAAAGGAAAAAGGTTTCACTTTATCAACCATTCCAAATCAAGAATCCTCATCTATGCTTTGCAAAATTGTTTTTCGATCATCAATGTGATGATCAGAAAATCATAGTCTCGCTAGGTCAACTCCTCGCAGGGCTCCCCATTCCTCTATATAATCCCGAAATACCATTGTTTTATGAGATTCTTGCTCACGAGAAATTCTCGCGGGCTGTTTATCAATTGAATGGCGACTGTATTCACCTGATGCTTGAATTCGCCTATCGTGGCGCCGGTAAAGGATCTTTATATCCTGATAATGTTAGAGATCCTCAATTTGCGAATTTACCAATAATTGCCGAGAAGTATACTGTGGACAACTTCTTTGCAAATTATTGATCATAACTATGAGAAACGATAAATCTCGCTGGGGTGTTCGATTGAAGAAAAATGATAACGTTGATGCTGACAAACTGCTCATGCAGGACATTGACTGGCATTCGGGTAAAAATAATACCCCTCGCCACTCCAAAGATGAAAAGTGGTGGGTTGTACCTCTTTTTCTGAGTGGACCTTATATCGCAGGCTCACATGCACTCCCTCCCAATCTCGCGAATTATTATCCTTGGGAGTTTAAGTGGCCTGAGAAGACAAAAGAGGTATATTTCTTTTTTTTTTATATTTTTTTTTAAATTTGCTTTGCTATGTCTTCCATTTCTTTCATTCATTAACTTTTAGAAAAATTTTAGATCACCAGAATGAGAAAGAAATACAAAGAGAATCCACAACCAAATATCCTGGCGATACTTCGATCGCTCACGGATGAAGTAAGAAACATTTTCTTTTGTTATTTTAAACAATATTGTTTCCTATGTTTCTTATCTTTATTCGTGTGTGAAGATTGGTGTTGAAGAAGTTGAAACCGCAAAGATTAATGATGAAGAAGCTAATTTGCGAAAATTAAAGGCAAGAATAAGGCCATTTCTCGCAAGGACAAATCTTTCGGTCCATCTTCTAAAATACGGAAAGTTCAATCTCCTCCCATTCTAATTCCCAAGTCGGCCGAGGACTCGAAAATGAAAATGAGATCGATATCTATTCGCTAAGGGGACTCATTCAGATACTTCTGCTATGTCGCTATTATCTGGTATTTTTTCTGATCCTATGCAAGGACTGGGAGATGATAATTTATCCGCTACTTGCGAAGCTCTCGCCAAAATCTGCGACGCCCCACTATTGGAGGACACTGAGTCTTTTCGCGGAATTTCCCGAACAATGACTCCTAGCCTTTTAAATGCTCTCAATGCTTTGGTATGTTCATATTCCTTTGTTTCTTTGTGATTTCACTTTTGAGTTTTGTTTTAATTATTTCTTTATTTTCTTCTATAGTCAGGGAGAGCTTCTTTTGTTGTTGCCTCAGACCTTGAGAAGAGACGCAATAACCTTGAAAAGAAGAACCTTCAACTTAACAAGAAAGTCCGAGAATTAGAAATTGAAGTTGCGTCTTCTCGCGATAAAGATGAGAGAATTCAAAAATTGGAAACCGAGCATGATTCTCAGAAGACTAAAGTATCTACTCTTCAAAGTGCAAATCAACAACTATATGGTATAGAATTCTTTCTCTTCAAATCGTTTTCATTTTTCCATTTGTTTTTTCTACTCCGATTTATTATTCTCGCAGACATATATAATCTCTCCGAAGAAGCCATTCTTCTTCATTCGTTTCCGAGCCTATGGATAATGATATTCTTCTTACTTATCTCAACGAATCCTTAAATAGTTCATCAAATAAAATCGATTCCCTTCCATTAAATGAACTTCAAACCAAACATCGCCTCTTAGAGATTGAACATAGATCCAGTTTGAATTTAGCCAATCAATTTGAGCGAATGTACCTTGATTCCAAGAAGAAAGCCAAAACCTTTAGTAAGAAAATTAGTGATCTCATAGATGAAAAAGATCGCATTACTAACAAAGGTGCACAGGCTTTAGCAAAATTTCAAAAATCTCTCCTTGATGTGCAAGTTGAGCGAGATGAACTCCTTCGTCAGAATACCATACTTAGCGAGCGAGAAGACCAAATTCGTTCACTTTTTGTCATAAATAATGATGATGAGTTTGCCTGGGCTGCGAAGGTTCTAGATAATGCTAGAAATAACTTAGGTGTCGATGTTAGTCTTCGCGCCGAGCAAACTACCTTGATCAAGATATGATCTTTGAAAGAGAAGGTTGTTTATTACACTTTTTTACTTTTATGTTCTTTTTCTTTTTGTACTATTATCATTAACTCATTTTCTCATCTTTTCGTAATCGAAAAGAGATTTCGAGCAAGGATTGAGAGCTTGAAACCGAAAAGAACGACTCGCAAAGGATCTCTCTCGCGAGAATAAATATTCTAAATTGAAGCAGCAATTCCAAACTACAGTGGCAAATTTTAATAATGATGTTGTTCGTTTTCATAATCAAGCTATGGAAATAGTTTGTAATGATCACAACATTCCTCTTCATTCATATCCTTTTCTTGCTGAAGAAGTTCCCGAGAACTTGCCCGTCTCAGATGTTTCTGATAGTGAAGCTAATGAAGAAGAAGAATCTGGCGACGAGTGATGCGTGTCGTAACCACGACAAATTAATTTATACTTTACTACCTAATTAACAAGTAATATAGGGTAGTCAAGGTCGATCCCACGAGGAGCACGAGATTCTAGTTGTAAAAGTTGTCACAAAAGGGGGGTGTAAAAAGCAAAAGAAAATAAACAAAACAATTAAAAGGTAAAATTGAAAGCAATAAGAGAGACAAGATCAAGGAATCCTTCTTCGTTGCGAAATAATGAATCAAGTTATGTTCTTTTCCACTTGTTATTAGTCACAGATTATCACCAACCGTAGGATAGCAGGTCCGCTTAGCTAGCCCCAAAATCCCTAATTTCACTGAGTAACAGGTCCGCTTAGTTATCAGATTCTATTCAAAAGAACCACCTTGAGGTCCGCTTACAAGATGTAATTCCCGAAGGAATGCATTAAGATTTATGAATTTAGGTTTAGTACTAGTAGTTAAACTCGGTTCGCTTGGTTCACTTTCTAGCGTTGTTTCTACACACAATTGCTCCACGGAATCCCTCCGCAAGGTCTCGTGTTTGCTACTTATGTAAAGAGTCAAGAAACGATTACTTATCTCCTAACTTTCACTAGCTTTAGATTAAACTAACAAATCAATTTAGCATGCATTCTAAACAATCTATCAATCAATCATGAATGTCTTTAAGATCATTCCTATTAGTAAAAACAAACGATAATCATGTGAAGAACTTCAAGATAGAATTAAAAACAAAAACTCAAATCATATTAAGAACTAGGAATTCATCCTCAATCAATAAATTAACTACTCATGTTAAAAGTTCACATAAAGAATAAGAAAAGAAAAGAATTGTGTGTGTAGAAGTTGTAGAAAAGTTCTCTATTTATAGGCTTCAAATTTCTCCAAATCTTCTAAGGAGTAGAATCCTTTTCCTTTTGCAATTCAATTTCCAAATTCAAGTCTTTCTCTTCTTCCATCTTCTCTTTCCAAGTTTGAGTCCAATTCTCCATCCAATTCCTAGCCCAAGTCTTCACACCCATGAGAGAAGTCCATAGAAAATTCTGAAATTTTTGCTCGCCGGAAAACTGGGATTGTGGTCGGAATTTGGCCGGAAAACGTCACCGCCGGCCACCTGAAAATTTCTCCGTCGAGAGAATATTCGACGGAATATTCCGTCCGGTCCTCCGTTAGGACTAACGGTCAAACGGGTCAACCGTCAGTCAACTGTTAGTCAACAGGTCAAGGGAAGTCAAGCCAGATACTGAGTCAGCTTCTAACTCGTTGGCTTACTCGGCCATCGGTCCGAGTGGTCGAGTCGAGTGCGGATCATCATTCAGCTGGATGGGCTGAATGGCCTAGGCTTTTGCACTGGCCAGTGCTCTGTTGCGCCATCATGGTGCATCACCAATGCATCCCAGCCATCATTTCCTCCTTTGATTCCCAGCCTTCAACTCATTAACGCCAAGAATGGCATCAGCTAAGATTACCACCGGTCCTCGCCGTTACCCATTTCGAGCACCAATTGCACTGATAACAGATCCTTCCATTCCCGTAGCACCAAAGAACCAACAATCTCGGTCATACCACTGCGATCCGCATCATACTGCCTTCAACATTAGCACCGCCTTCTTCCGCTACTCTTTGCAACATCACCTCGGCCCCAGAACTCCCATCTTCGAATGCCGCAACATCAGCCAGATTCAACACCCTTGCTCTCTTGTAGCACTCAGTTTCCAGCTGATCCCTTTTACCCATGGCAATCCTCCACAGCTCAACTCCATAACCTGCAACCTGCAATACCCTGAGCCACCATCTCAGGCCAGTTCATAAGACCCATTATCTCCACCATATCCAGCAGCACCAGCTTCTCAGGACCAGACATTTCAGTCATGGCATCACTTCAGTGCAACTCCCTCCATTCCCTGCATCTCAGTAGCAATCCCTAACATACATCTATTGAAGCTCGTTCTTCCATTCTTCCCTGCAACATCAACAGAACTTATACACAAACCCTGCATCCATCTCAGACCACCAACACTACTTCTGTAACTCAACTCACTCTCCGATCTCAACAACAAAGATCGATTTCAATCCATTTGCAGACTTCACATCTCCCTGTCAATCTTCAACTCACCCAATTCTTTAAGCCGAGAACTCCAGTATCTTGAGCTCAATTGAATTCCAACGACTCTACCAATTACCACCACCATCAATTGCTCAAGAAGACCCAATTTCTTCTTCTTTGTCCTGTTTCAATTTCACTTCTCCATTTGAGCGACTCATTACATATCAACAAGCGCCACCATCTCTCTCCAGAGCTCTATCTCTCATTCAATTTCTCAGCCAACCCATTTCCCGATTCCATCATTGAGATCTCTACAAATGAATTCCTTCATCTCGAGCTTTCATTCTTCTCGTCGCTCAATCGACACCACCAGACCTTCATCCATCTAACTTGCCGATCTCTTCAACTCATATTCCCCGATCTGTTCTCGATTCACAGCATCTCCCTGAGCTTCACAAATCCCTGAGTCGACTTCATCCTCCTTCCAATCGATCTCTCTCAACATCAACACCTATTAATCACAGTACCTCATTCTTCAGCAGCAACCGTTGCATCTTCCTCACAGCAACAATCCATCATCCTCGATTCTGCTCTCGATTAACAGCAGCAGCTGTGCTGTTTTCTTTTGCTTACTCTCAGGTGAAAAATGATTGAAGAGAGAAATAACTCTCCTCGATTTAGGTTTAAGTTAAATGGGGCGGGTATGGATCCTGCGGGTATGGGTCTACTGGGTTTAGGGTGTGGGTGGATTCGGACACCCACCATTAGTACACCCAAAATGTGCTATTTTCACTCCCTTCTTTTGGATAAGGGACACCTCTTTGACCTCCCCTTAACCTTGGCTGGGCTCCATATAGTATTCCCTCCTTCGTGAAATGACAATTTTACCCTTTTGCTCAAATTGAGTGATTTCTTCTTCTTTTTTCTCCGTGCGACTCCAAAGTAGCTACAAAACTCAAAACAAGCGTAAAATACATAATTTACAAGAAAAATAGCAAAGAAAGCATAAACTACTAGATAGTAAATTAGGTGTATTCTACACCTATCAAATTCCCCCACACTTAGACTTTGCTAGTCCTCGAGCAAATCAAACTAAAAACTCACAACTTCAAAGCGTTCAAGCGTCCCAAGCATCCAAAGAGCTATGAGGACATAGAGTTTCTGCATGCTAGTAATGAGAAGTTAGAAATACTAAGGAACATATTCTCATTCTTAAATGTTGAGTGAGAAATAACCACACCATAATGAGAGAATGCGTGTTTGAGAAACGATCAATAAGCATTTCGCCTCGACTTCTGCCTCACCAAATAGGATTTTATGATAATTGCACTCAAAAAGACGGCTTTTTTATGGTTCTCACATGTGTGCAGGTAGGAATGAAGAGAGAATTCCTGCAACACGTTGAATGGTGGGAAAGATAACCTCCGAAATATTTTTAAAAACCCACATCTTTTAATATTTTGAAAAACCATTTTTCTGACGATCTCTAAGAAAGGAAATCAACCATTTATATCGAGGATGAGATTACTTACTTACCTTCACATCCGATCGCCAATTATGATAACACCACTCTCACGGCATCCAATAGAAACGTCTTCCGCTCCTCGTCTTTAACTTCTTGATCTTCGTCTTTGGTTTCAACTATTGATGATAAACCCTTGAATTTCATAAATCCTTAACAATTTGTAACTCTTTTTACCTTAAAAATCCTTGTCGCTTGAAACTTCCTTATAAATTTTCCTTCCCCACGCTTATTAACAAAACAAATATTTCTCTTGTTTTTTTCTTTTTTTTTTTTTTTTTTTTTTTTTTTTTTTTTTTTTTTTTTTGAAACAAGAGAAATAAAATACAAAAAATAAACCATGGCCGTGGGAGAAGTATTTTACCACTTGATTCTTCACAACTTGAAATCATAAACTTCAAAAATTCTCACCTTTTAATTTTCTTCGCTTTCATGAATAAGTCTTCATACTTGTATGTAAAATTACCTCATTGTATTGTAAGTCCTCAACATATATGTGAAATCCGCTCATTTGTATGTTGCTTTACTTGTATTTGAAATTTGCTCTTTTTCTTGTTCCGTTGCTTATAAACCTTAAACTTTTCCAACTTTCCTTGTAGATTTTGATGTCGCTCCTTGTTGATGATGAATGTGTTTCTATGGATCCGTTGTTGTCGAGAGAGAGAATGGTGCTAACTGCAAATCGAACTACAAGAAGGAAGCTTTCATCCATGGACGTCACCCTCATGATTGACAAAATTAGCACTCAAGAGATCAAAGAGTAGTGCTTCTATTGGTGGGAGGTTGGGTAGCTCACCATTCTACCCGAAATTAACGTACGGTGACACACACTCAAAAGAAGCTCTTTAGTAAATGGAAGTATTCTGGTCGGTGCCTCTCATGATATGAATACGGGTAGTCTCCACTAATGATTGATCAGCAACTCTAATAACGTTTTTCTCCCTGCACCAAATTCGCATCACCGGCATGATTAAATCCATTATTTAACACTCAAACAAGCAAGAAATCCGAATGTAGTTCCCTAACATTTCCAAGTTCAATTATGTCGGTCAAAAATCTCTATGTAAACATACCTAGAAGTATGCTAGTGACTCTAAAATCTTTAAAAGTTGGAATTTTTATGTAAAACTTTTTTTTTTTTTTTTTTCAAATTTTTTTTAATTTTTTTGTAATTTTTGTTTTAAAAACATGCTTAACCACTCCCCCACACTTAAACCTTACATTGTCCTCAATGTAATTGAATCCTCCTAGTAAAGTCAAGGTGGGAAATTTTAACATGATAAGAAACAAGAAAAAGAAATAACAAAAAGCAAAAGATAAGAAATACAAAACCGATGGGTTGCCTCCCATTAAGCGCTTGTTTTAAAGTCGACGGCCCGACTTGGCTCTTGAATGATTCATTCCCCATATACTAACAATCTGAAAATTTGAGGATCCACCCATAATACCTGTTTTGCAAACAATAACTCCATACAAATATTAGCACAAGAAAACAATAGTGAAATTATCGCTCGATAGAAATTTCCCCCACACTTATTCTCGTCCACACTCGGAAGTGTATAAAGAACATAGAATTCGGGAACTTCCATGTATTCCTCTTGGCAAACCTGCATAGTGTTAGCATCAAGTGTTTCCAATGGTGGATATTTAGAAACAAAATCATCCAAAAATACTTTCGAAGCACATACATTCAAACCAATAAGAGGTAAAGGAGAAGAATCAATAGGCAAAGGGTTAGACAAACCTTTCAAAAATTCTTGTATTATAGAATCCTCTTCATCCTTAAAAAATTCGAGTGAACTACTTACCTCATGTATATCGTGGTCCTCTATTAAACCTTGCAACCATTCTTCGTCGTTTTCTACCTTAACCATAGTCTCGGTATCATCATAATCATTAACAAGTTCAATTGGGTCTTCCACAAAATCAATGAATGTGGGTTCATCCTCTAGTATCATCTCTTCAACATTCTCATCATCGGAATCGGTCCATTCTTCCCTCATATAATCTTCCTCGGTATAAATTGTAAGATCTTCTTGTGAGGGTGTTACTTTGTTTACAACAATAGGTAAGTGATATCCAAACTCCTCCTTTTGAATAGGTGAAGGATCGTTATTATGATCCGGAGTTGAAATAACTTCCTCATTGTTGCAACGTTCATACACTTCCGCGGACTCCCATCTTTCGAAGAAATTTTTTCCAAACACTAAATGCATCTCCTCAAGCTCTACCTCTTGAATAGGTGATTGATCATTATTAAGATCAAGGCTTGAGTAATCTACACTAGCGTCATCAAAAGTTTCCAAAGGTTGGTCCTTTTCAACACAATCATCTTCATTGTCGGACTCACCATAATAAGAATCTTCATCGGTTTCATAACCTTTATCCCGACGTCGTTTAAGTTCCATATGAATAGTCCTACTAATTTCTGCGACAAGCTCTTCCGAGTCTCCATCATCTTCCAATTTGTATAATTTCTGTGCAAGTTTCCGACGTTCACACGCTTACCACCGTTAGACGGCATCTCCTCTTTTGGAAAAAGTGAAGGAAAAACACGATGAAGAGGAGTATATTCCAAATTCTCTGTCTGCACATTAATAGAAAACAAATTGTTAGATACATAACTATCCTTCCATCCGTGTGTTTGTCTACTTACATACCCGTCATAAGGTTGTTGATATGTATGAGAACATCCATAAGGTTCTATAGGAAATTTATCATAGCCAAAATATTGGTTTTGATTGTATCCTAAGGATGGTTGGAATTTGTCATAATGTTGAGGTTGAAAACCGTATTGATTGTTGTAATATGCTTGCTCTTGTCCACCATACATTGGAAAACCGATACCTGAAATACGATTCAAAAACTAAGTTAGATACGGAATAGAATCCAACAAAGCAAGAATAAAGCAAAAAGCAAAATAAAAACAACTAAAATCATCCGCTGCTCCCCGGCAACGGCGCCAAAATTTGATGCGTGTCGTAACCACGACAAATTAATTTATACTTTACTACCTAATTAACAAGTAATATAGGGTAGTCAAGGTCGATCCCACGAGGAGCACGAGATTCTAGTTGTAAAAGTTGTCACAAAAGGGGGGTGTAAAAAGCAAAAGAAAATAAACAAAACAATTAAAAGGTAAAATTGAAAGCAATAAGAGAGACAAGATCAAGGAATCCTTCTTCGTTGCGAAATAATGAATCAAGTTATGTTCTTTTCCACTTGTTATTAGTCACAGATTATCACCAACCGTAGGATAGCAGGTCCGCTTAGCTAGCCCCAAAATCCCTAATTTCACCGAGTAATGTGTCCGCTTAGTTATCGATTCTATTCAAAAGAACCACCTTGAGGTCCGCTTACAAGATGTAATTCCTTAATGCATTAAGATTTATTAATTTAGGTTTAGTACTAGTAGTTAAACTCGGTTCGCTTGGTTCACTTTCTAGCGTTGTTTCTACACACAATTGCTCCACGGAATCCCTCGCAAGGTCTCGTGTTTGCTACTTATGTAAAGAGTCAAGAAACGATTACTTATCTCCTAACTTTCACTAGCTTTAGATTAAACTAACAAATCAATTTAGCATGCATTCTAAACAATCTATCAATCAATCATGAATGTCTTTAAGATCATTCCTATTAGTAAAAACAAACGATAATCATGTGAAGAACTTCAAGATAGAATTAAAAACAAAAACTCAAATCATATTAAGAACTAGGAATTCATCCTCAATCAATAAATTAACTACTCATGTTAAAAAGTTCACACAAAGAATAAGAAAAGAAAAGAATTGTGTGTGTAGAGATGTGTAGAAGTTGTAGAAAACTTCTCTATTTATAGGCTTCAAATTTCTCCAAATCTTCTAAGGAGTAGAATCCTTTTCCTTTTGCAATTCAATTTCCAAATTCAAGTCTTTCTCTTCTTCCATCTTCTCTTTCCAAGTTTGAGTCCAATTCTCCATCCAATTCCTAGCCCAAGTCTTCACACCCATGAGAGAAGTCCATAGAAAATTCGGAATTTTTGCTCCTTGGGAAAAACTGGGATTGTGGCCGGAAAACGTCACCGCCGGCCGCCTGGAAAATTTCTCCGTCGAGAGAATATTCGACGGAATATTCCGTCCGGTCCTCCGTTAGGACTAACGGTCAAACGGGTCAACCGTCAGTCAACTGTTAGTCAACAGGTCAAGGGAAGTCAAGCCAGATACTGAGTCAGCTTCTAACTCGTTGGATTACTCGGCTTACTGGTCTGAGTGGCTGAGTCAGGGTCTGGATCATCATTCAGCTGGATGGGCTGAATGGCCTAGGCTTTTGCACTGGCCAGTACTCTGTTGCGCCATCATGGTGCATCACCAATGCATCCCAGCCATCATTTCCTCCTTTGATTCCCAGCCTTCAACTCATTAACGCCAAGAATGGCATCAGCTAAGATTACCACCAGTCCTCGCTGTTACCCATTTCGAGCACCAATTGCACAATAACAGATCCTTCCATTCCTGTAGCACCAGCAACCAACAATCTCAGTCATACCACCTGCGATGCTGCATCATACTGCCTTCAACATTAGCACCAGCTTCTCTGCTACTCTTTGCAACATCACCTCAGCCCCTGTAACTCCCATCTTCGAATGCTGCAACATCAACAGATTCAACACCCTTGCTCTCTTGTAGCACTCAGTTTCCAGCTGATCCCTTTTATCCATGGCAATCCTCCACAGCTCAACTCCATAACCTGCAACCTGCAATACCCTGAGCCACCATCTCAGGCCAGTTCATAAGACCCATTATCTCCACCATATCCAGAAGACACGACTTCTCAGGACTGCACATTTCGGTCATGGCATCACTTGGTGCAACTCCTCCATTCCCTCGCATCTCAGTAGCAATCCCTAACATACATCTATTGAAGCTCGTTCTTCCATTCTTCCCTGCAACATCAACAGAACTTATACACAAACCCTGCATCCATCTCAGACCACCAACACTACTTCTGTAACTCAACTCACTCTCTGATCTCAACAACAGCATCGATTTCAATCCAGCTGCAGATTCACATCTTCCTGTCAATCTTCAACTCAGCCCAATTCTTTAAGCCAGAGAACTCCAGTATCTTGAGCTCAATTGAATTCCAACAGCTCTACCAATTACCACCACCATCAATTGCTCAAGAAGACCCAATTTCTTCTTCTTTGTCTGTTTCAATTTCACTTCTCCATTTGAGCAGCTCATTACATATCAACAGCGCCACCATCTCTCACTGAGCTCTATCTCTCATTCAATTTCTCGCCCAACCCATTTCCCGATTCCATCATTGAGATCTCTACAGCGAATTCCTTCATCTCGAGCTTTCATTCTTCTCGTCGCTCAATCAACACCACCAGACGCGGCTTCATCCATCTAACCTTGATCGATCTCTTCAACTCATATTCCCCCGTCTGTTTCTCGATTCACAAAAGATCTCCCCGAGCTTCACAAATCCCCGAGTCGACTTCATCCTCCTTCCAATCGATCTCTCAACATCAACACCTATTAATCACGGTACCTCATTCTTCACAAAGAACCGTTGCATCTTCCTCACAAGAACAATCCATCATCCTCGATTTCGCTCTCGATTAACAGAAGAATTTTGTCTTTGTTTTCTTTTGCTTACTCTCAGGTGAAGAATGATTGAAGAGAGAAATAACTCTCCTCGATTTAGGTTTAAGTTAAATGGGGCGGGTATGGATCCGGGTACGGGTATGGGTCTACGGGTTTAGGGTGTGGGTGGATTCAGACACCCACCATTAGTACACCCAAAATGTGCTATTTTCACTCCCTTCTTTTGGATAAGGGACACCTCTTTGACCTCCCCTTAACCTTGGCTGGGCTCCATATAGTATTCCCTCCTTCGTGAAATGACAATTTTACCCTTTTGCTCAAATTGAGTGATTTCTTCTTCTTTTTCTCCGTGCGACTCCAAAGTAGCTACAAAACTCAAAACAAGCGTAAAATACATAATTTACAAGAAAAATAGCAAAGAAAGCATAAACTACTAGATAGTAAATTAGGTGTATTCTACACCTATCAGAGAGTGATGGAACCCAAGAATCAGATAAAGAAGAAGAACCTTCAAAGAAATAATTTCTTTTTCTTCTTTCATTCTTGTAGTATCTGTATATATATGTCTTTGTTAATCTTCCATTTCTGTAACTCCTTATTATAAATTTCTTTGTTTGTTGAACATGAATTCAACTTTTGTTTCCTTTGTTCGAGATATATCAATCAAACAACCCTTCTTTGTAATTATAACTTCATACTTGCCTCTTGTCCATAAGATATAATCAAACTTATTTGCCTCATTGAGTTAATCACTCTTGCGATTTTTTTTTTTTTTTTTTTTTTGAATTTCCATTGCGGCAAGATCGCAAGATATCTTCATTGAGATTGAAATCTATTGATCTTGCCTTATCATTATTTGTGTGGTCTTATTTTGCCTTCTAAGTAAAGGTCTTATTTTGCCACCCTCATTGCGACAAGATCGCAGGTCGTCTTTACATTTTCATGTAATGACCCATTGACCTTGTCTTATCATTTCTTAAGTATTTTTGCCTCTACGGGACATTATATTTGCGACAATATGACGAGGTTTAAATGTTCTTGCGACCATAAAATCACGTGACATTGTCGTCTTTGCGACGAAATCGCGGGACGTTCTTGCACTTTCATGTAAAAACCCATTGATCTCGTCTTACCCTCGTGTTAGTATTATTGCCTCTGCGGGATCATTTGCACAAATATGACAAGCCTAAATTCTCTTGCGAAAATAAAGCCTCATGACATTTGCGTCTTTTGACACTTATCGACTCCTAATGGAGGGTGCCGCCCTTATCTTCTCCCTGGTTGCCCCTTGAAGGGAGGCGTACATCGGCCATACAAGACTAGCTCCTCCCCATCAGGTCTTAACAAAGCGGTTGTTTTGTGACCTCTTATCCCTTATACCTATAGGGCTTATGGTTACGAGACTGCACCCTAAGTGGAGTTTTCTTCGGGCGAGTGCATCATGTGCCAAGACTTGTCAAGAGTGGTAAGGAAGTTCCATGCTCCCCGCACTCTTGACTCGGCCAGGAGTACCTCGGCGCCTTGGTCATACCGACTCCTTGGAAGAGACCCTCGGGCGTCCAACCAGGAGGTATAACCTTATATATATAGTTGGAAATCCAAGGTATCTCCCAGGATAGGCTTTCATGGGCCCCCAAATCTCCATGACCCAGGTTTCGGGAGCGGTGTAACCTTCCACCGAGCCATGTTAAGAGATACCCCTTATATGACGTACTTTAGGTCTTACATTTGCCTCTTGCGAAATATCATTCACGAACTAGGGTGTACGCCATAAAGGTTTGTCCCATTCACTCACTCATTCATTTTATCAATTTATTCAATCATTTTCATGGAAGTTATCGCACAATCTCATTTCAATTATTCAATAGATTTGTACACATTCTTCATGGCGAGATTCTCGCACAACTTTTCCGCAACCATCATCTCTGCTTCTTATCCTTATCATACTTTCACCACTAAATTGTTATCTTTTCTCACAATTATTCATTTTTTACATCTTTTATTCTTACTTCCTTTTGCCTCCGCATCAAGTCCAACATTTCAATGTCTCCTTTGCATCATGATATTGATTGCTTTTGTGCATTCACTTGTGACATCTCTTCTTCTTTTGTTTCTATGGTATCTACCATTAGTCTTTCTTTTCTTTGTTCATCCTTTACATTCTTCCTCCAACCTTTCTTTTTCTTTGTTCTCTCTTAATGACTCTCTACATCCACCTCATAACATTTTTGCCCCTCTATCCAATCTCCTTTTATAATTAGACACCGCTAGGATGTGGAAATTTTATGCAACGATGGTATGTCGATGCTACACCGAGAATTTCATGAAGCCATGGTCTTCCAATCAATGCATTGTAGGAGATTCCACATCAACTACACAAAACAAAATATCTGTTGATAACCCCTGCATGGGTATCCTCATGTGCACTTCTCCTTTGGGCTTGTTCGCGGTACCATGAAACCATATATTTTGTATGTTGAAGGGATCAAATCTTCATCTCTTCCTCCCATAGTTTTGTAAGTATGGTAGAAAAGAATGTTGGTGAACTACCGAAAGTATCAATCAATATTCTATTGATTGCCCAACAATTTTCCGCTTCATCATCTTCGCCATCAATAGGTTTTGGATTAATTTCCAGTTTTACCACTAATGGGCTATCATGTGTTTCTCTTCCTTTGGGTACTTCTTCAGCCGAGAAAGAAATAAATGCAATTGCCACTCTTTTAAGCTGCGATGTCTTCGCAACATTCATCACTTCTTTATCATCGGCATCCCTGTGAAAACTCTACTAAGTACAACTTTGTCATGAAAATCTTCAATAGTGCGGTATGAGTGTACAATGGAGTTGCAAAACAAATTTTTAGCCTTTGCCCCAACTTCTATAACAAATGTTTCTCTTCCTTTTCTTTGGTGGTGGTGGTAAATGTTGAACTTTCTCTTCTTCCTTTAAAAAGTGATTTAGCTTTCCTTGATCAATCATTCTTAGGATAATTCTCTTGATGTTTAGGTCATTTGTTAAGTGCCCATGAAAACGATGGTAAGAAACAGAACTCGTGACTTCTATCTCCGGTGGTGGTTCACTTCCCATGTTCCATGGTGCGGGTATGTTTTCCATCAAAAGTATTGCTTCCCATATTTTTTCCACACTTTGGCCTTCAATGGCGGCATTTTAATTTCCTCCCACACTACTCGTGACTTCGCTGCCCTCCATGATAGTTATTATTACGCCTTCGACCTCGTAAGTTTCTGCGGATGATCGAGCCTACGGATCTTATTATTCCCACCACGATTGTAATAGTTCCTTTCTTTCTCAAATTCCTCCCGATCTCGACTTCCCATGGCTACTAACTTTGGTTCTATATCCTTGCTTTTCTTTCTTGTTGACCTTGCGATGTGCTCGCCACTTTGTGTGTACAAGTTGAGGTAATAAACTTCCATTCGTGATGCTAGAATTTGTGTTCGCCATTGGATAAGATTCCATCTCATTCTGTCTTTCTTCTAAAGCGATATATTCTTCGGAGTTCTCGTAATTCAGTCATTGTAATCGTATTCTTGACTCTAAAAACCTGAACATACAATAGATTGGTTGCGAACATAGCATTTATGAATGACAGTATGAGGTATCTTTCATCTACCCTTCCGGCCATCTCACTGCACATTGTCTTCCATCTACGAGTTAGGTGTCTCAAACTTTAACCAACTCTTTGTTTCAACCCGAATACATCTTCAATACAGTCGCGAGGAGTTGTTACTTATATACGCCCCCAAGAATATAGCTTGCAAATGATTAAATGACGTGATAGTATTTCTTGGTAAACCCTCAAACCACTTCAACGCTTCTCCAGTCAAACTTGATGCAAAGTATTTACACAATATGGCATCATGATTCTCCCATTGTAACATACATCTTACATATGCCTTGATGTGTTGTATTACACAAGTTGTCCCATCAAAAATCTTTGGTTAATCTTTGGTAAGTTACATTTTGGGGTATTCCTCCTAATTGCACCTCAATGTAAAGGGATTCTTCGCGGCTTCCTGCGATGGCCCATCCCCTTGTCTTCTTCCTCCTTCTCTTCTCTTGTTCAATATTCCTCTCATCTCTGTAATTCTCTCAAGATTTGTTCGTTTGCCTCGGGATTTGAATCTATTGGTCTTTTTAATTCCACATCTCTTCTTACTGCGCTCATGTGTACTTATATTTTACGGCTCATCACTTTCTTCTCTCCTTTCTCTGCGGCTTTCTCCCTCATTTCTTTCGCGAATTTGTACACCATTATAGCTATCAATCTCTCTTCTCGGTTGTCTATCGACTCTCCTTTGCACTCTTTCATATTCTTCATTGATATTTTCCTTATTGCGATTTTTGCTCGCGCCTTCTTTCTCGGTTGTCATGATTATTCTGAATTGCCTCTTCAAATTCACGTTCTTCTATTTACGCCTCAATCTTTCCCTTTCGCAAGCTAGACGTGCTTGCTCAACATAGTGTTTTTCAATATCATTTTCGATCTCCTTTTGTTTCCTTCGTGCCTCTCTTCCATGCAATATTCTTCTTCCTTCTATCCGATTTTCTTCATTGGTCGGATTATCTACGCTCTTGAGGTTGCCTATCTCCTTGATTTCCATCGTTTTGGTCATTTTTTGCAGTCTCGGAGTCGTGGAACATAACGATCTCCTTCTATTTCTCTTCTCTCGCGACATCCTTCACCAAGATTTGGTTCTCTTTCCAAATTTTCTTCATTAATAGTTTCTATAGGTAATGTTCTCCTCCTATCTTCTCGACCAGAACTTGATCTTGATCTGTTACTACTTCTCGATCTTCTATTTTGCAATCTCGGATTTTCCATTCTCAACTCATGATTTTGCCTTGTTAAATTTGCACGTTCCTCGCTTCTAACCGCCTTTCTTCATACATTGTTTGTCTCAATGTTTCTAATCTTTGCGATCTCTTCATTTCCACGAATTGTTTCTCCCATCTCTTCTCGATTTCTATCTCCTCGTCCATTATTTATCTGTTGTTGCTCTTCCTCTCTTTCCTCCATAGAATCGATCTCCATGTGTGTACACTTACTCTATCATAATCCATAGTTGTGTTTGCGATCGGTTGAATTGGCGATTGAATTTGATTTTCTTCATCATTTCTTATGTTCATCCTTGATGATTCTACCCATTCATTTCTCCTTTCATGACAAGTCTCCCGCTTCTTCTCACGATTGTTTGTCCTTGGTACATTTCTCCTTCTAGCCATTTCTTTCTTTTGGTAAATTCTTAAAAATTATATCAAATTTCTCTTCTCTTACCCCACATTCTCCCACTGTTTTAGCGCATATGTAGTTGCGGGAAATCCTACACTACACACCTCATTCAAATTTGCTTAATCAATCCATTTGAAGATGAATAATAATGTGTTTTATTAATTGTTTTCTTGAAAGGTTTACAAAGAAATGTAGAACAGAGCTAAAGAAATTACAATCACTCTCGATTTTCTCTCCCTAATGACTTGCTTAACAATTCAAAAGAATCTCTCCCTCAATAGACTTACTCGACCCTTTATATAGGGTATTACATAGCGGATGACGACTAAATTTGTCCTTATATTTTCGGAACGACTCGCGAATCCTCGCGAGTGTGTAAGTCTTGTCTCGCGACACCCCTAATTCTCGCCAAGTCTTCACACTTTCCTCATGTTTTATTTTGTCATCATCCATTACGTCATTTATTTATTTCCATGCGACTCCTTCCGCGACGTAGTCGTTTATTAATCTCGCGAAATATTGTTGTCGCGATATTCAGTCTACGAGGGAGGAAGACAAGGCTGATGGTTACCGATGTCTTTGCGATAATAATGGCAGAGAAGGAGAGGAAGTGGCGAGAGGACTCGTGGGTCGATGGTGTCTGCGCTGGTAGTGAATGGCGATGGAGAAGAGAGAAGGAGTAGTTTTGTGGCTTATGGACAATAGAAGTTCTTTGCCATTACTGGCAATAGATGATGGCAGTTCATGGTGTTTGTGAAGTGAATGGCGGTTGAGAACAGCGAGAAGCTTGAGGAAAGACGATGCGCTTCCATTGATGATCTCATGTGAAGCTCGATGGCAATTTGTGTGGTGGCGGTGATGATTGGGTCTCGATGGCTGCTGCCATTAAAACCGATTATGAAGAAGTGGAGCTCGAGTCTTTATTTGTTTGTTGCGGACCCGGAGAATATAGTGGTTGCATCGATGATGGAATACGGCGATTGTTTGAGTGAGTCTCGAGTGCGCAATGGATATCTTTGTGAGTCGATGTTGGATGGTGACTTTGTTGGTTTGATGATGGAAATCGGCGGTGATGGAGATGATTAGTAATGTAATGTTGTAGAGGAAAGAGTTTGGCGAGAGATGATGAGAAGTGGTTGAGCTCGAGAAGATTAGTTTGTCGGAGAAAGAGAAGAAAGCGATGCCATTGATGGCGGTGATAGAGTGATGTGTGTTGGTATCGAGATCGGCTGCGATGTTAATGAATTTGAAGAAGTCGAGAGAATTATAATTGTCACGGAGGGCACGGTATCGTGAATTCATGACCGGAAAGAGTAAACTCAGGTGTTTTGGATTTTCACCGAGGGATGAGTCACCGTGAAAGTTGTTGACAAAGAACCAAAACCCAGATGTTTTGAGTTTTCACCGAAGGCTTTGTGTCCGAAAAAAATATCGACGGAATGAGTTTAATAAAACTCAGATGTTTTGAATTGTCACGGACTATGTTGTCAAAAGCGCTCCGGGCGCTCGCCTAGGCGCCAAAGGCGCACCAGGCGTAGGTCTAGCGCCCGAGGAATCAAATTATTTACTACTTTCCATTCTGGCGCCTTAGGCGAAGGAGTTTGGCGCTTTAGGCGCCTCGCCGAAGCTTGAGGCGCTAGACTAAGCGCCAAAGGCGCCATGGATAGTTTCCCTAACTAAATATTTTCTCATTAATCGTCATAATGATTCTGAATCCTTTTTCAATTAAAATTACGGTCAAATTGATGAATTCATTATAAACGTGATTGATTCTGTTTCCTTTTTCATTAAGTTTTTTTTTTTTTTTTTACAATTATACGTATATGGAAACTTAATTAACTCTGTTTCCGTATTCAATGTTATTGTTATACCCAATCACCATAATCAGTGATCAAATATATATGGTACAAATTGTAGATTTAGGAAATAACGCGATTGATGGTAATTAACGTGAAATTAAGGAATTGTGGTAATTGGTTTTAATATCATAATTTAAGGAAGGAAATATCCGATCAAATCTTCGCAAGATGGAAAAGTAGACTATATTAGATGACTGCTACAGCAGTGAAGGCCGACTGAAAAGTCGAACGAATTCGATTCAAACTAACTTTTAAGAAGAGCTTTATCTATCTCACATGGGATAAGCTAGTGTGACCAATCCACAACAGACGTAGAACTACTGTGTTCTTTTTCCTCCTTACCCTTATAAGAAATGTATTTCAAGTAAAATTGTGACGTAAAAGTATGGCTCCTTAAGATTATAATAAAATAATGGACAAATTTTTTTTTTTTAGGGACAATTGATGTACAACATAATATATACGGTAGTGTGTTTCCCACCTGTTGCTGACCACATAATTGGTAACTTACACACTTGCATGCTATCCAAGTGTAACCAAGTTTAAATGTGTGCAAGTGAAGGAGATAACTGATCAAAGGTGTAGTTCACTGTGACTCATTTATGTTTTCTTTTCAAGTTAGAAACTTGCGGTACCAAACACCCATTGTCTTCACTCTTTCGTTCTTTTCTATATTTTAAACTCTACTACAAAAGAATCCCTTTGTACTTCGATTTCATGGTTATGGGAGGAATGTTCAGAATTTTGAATTTGATTCATTCTTTTTTCCATTTGATTTTGAATCAATAAGTTTTTTACTTATTGTTCTTTTTTTCATTACAGTACTTTTACGACATTTTTTGTTCTTCAGTTATAACTCGGTGATTGTGTGGATCGATTATGATCAATGGGTGGACCAATTATTACCCTATTCGAAAACTTCATCTTCTTCACCGATTTTTCTAACTGCATTTTGTAAGATTACAATCTAAGTCTGTTCTTGCTCTGTTTTTTTTTAATTACGGCAGCGAAAATTCTTTACTTAATTGTGAATTTAGATTGAAATTGAGTCTATTAAAAGATTCAATTACTTTAACATAAAATTTTGTTGTTCGTTGTGATTGAAATGGAAGTAAATTTTGGAGTTATTAAGCCTCTCAAAAAGAAAAATCAAAATTCCAGAAATAAATTCTTTTGTAAGGTGCAGGAACAGGATGGAGAAATTGATCGATTCACTTGAATTTTACAGTAACTTCCAACTAGTAATCCGTTTATTTGATTTTATTGAAATGAAATTGTTTCATCAATTTGTGGATTCTATCAAATCGAACTTAATTTGATGGAATTGTGAAAATAAAAAAGTTGATTTCCATTTTACGGGACAAACTTTGTGACGGACAAATAACATCAAAGCCATCGTATAGAAGGCCTCCTAAAGTCGGCCAAAAAGGATCAATCAATACCAAAAGTCAATCACGGACGTATATATGGAATGAGAAAATTAAAGTTAGGAAATAACGTGATTGATGCATTTAGTTTGTATTACACAATCATACCAAATGTAAGTCATAATATCAAACGAGAAGAAATTACGCCCACTTGAAATCATGGTCAAGATCATGTGTTCTTTTGCTTCTTCTTATTATATTTCTCTCTTGTCCATGTAGGTAAAGTTATCTCGTATTTTGAATTGGACTCTTCGTTGGGTAAAAGCATGAGTAGCAGATGCAAGTACATGTACTTTTAGTCTCGTTAGCTTCTACTCTTTCATAAACTTCAAGCTCGATACCTAGAAGGAAATGGAAATCGTGCCAGAGCTCCAAGATAGAAGATGCAATTTGCCTTTTCTTAATTTATTTTTCTTTTACCCTTAAGGTCGATCTGCAACACTTGCAACCTCATGATTTCAATGGCGATAGTGGTGATTCAGTTGATTAAAAAGTCACTGATATCAAAATCCATTGTATATATCTCAAAGTCCGTTTACAATACAAATTGTCGCCTAGGGCGCCTTAGGCGCGCCTAGGCGACAAGGCGCTAGGCGATGGGCTTGGCGCCTCGCCTCGCCTAGCGCCTAATACAACATAGGTCACGGAGCGTGTTTGTAAGTGAGTAGGAATGGCCTAGGAAAACAAAATCCCGTAACTTTAAAAATTCATGGAGGGAGAAGTATCAAGTGATTCAGACGGGTGAATCAAATTTCGGGAAAATAATTCTCACGGAGGTTCATGTGTAAAGTGATTTATCGATAGGAAAAGAAAAGTTGTCTTGTCGATTTGCGGAGTGACATTTTGAAACGAGATGTTGGGCTGGACTTTAACAGGCTTGTTCGTGGGACAATTAGCTGGAGCTGAGTTTATTTGCTCGGTAGTTTATGGAAGTGAGCAGTTTTTGGCAAGTGGTTGCAACCTATTTCAACTAGGATTCGACACATAGGCACGTTACAATTTTGGCACCTATCTTTATCATTAATAGGGGATTATCTTTTATCATTGGTTTTTACACAAAAAAAAAGAGAAAGAAGGAGCTTGGAGTTGGAGATTTCTTTACAACCTAGGGTTTGCTTTTAGTTTCTTCTTTAATATTTTTCATGAGTTTTAAGAAATCTATGAGTAACTAAACCCTTTCTTATTGGTTAGAGATGTAGTCCTAAGTTGGAAGACATATTTTTTATTTTTTATTTTTTTTTTTGAAGAGAAAGGTTGAGATTACAGTGGAGAAGCGCCCAAGCGAGACAAAAGGTGATGGCAAACGCCAGCACCAAAAGCAAAAACATAGACTAAAAGAGTGGCAAAAGCCAACTCCTAACTAAGGAACTACAAAGAAATATCCTGCAACAAAACAAACTAGTGCTAAACACTATCATTCAATTGATATATTCATTCTCATTCATTCATAATTTGTTAGTATCGTTTATGTTCTACCGTTTACAACTCCATGTATGATTGATTGCTAGTTTGTTTAAGTTGCAAATTAAATGAGCATGCATTCATATCTATTGCTAAACTAGGGTTTGAGATCCGAAATTGTCGAATAATCCTTGTTATAAGTAGCATAATATAGTTGTTAGCGACAGGATGTTGCCATACAATTATATGTAGAAGCATAACCTTGGTTAAATCCGTGTTGCTCTTGCGCCGGATTGCTTAAAATAACCTCAATCTTAAATATTAGTGCTTTCATTGGGTTAAACTTGTGTGGCTCTTGCGCCAAGTTATTTAGTGGAAAGGATTCAAAGAGTGGCTCTTGCGCCTTTGATGATAATAGGAGTTTTGCTGGAGTAAGCCTGCGCTAGGACGCTCTAGGGTTATTGATATTGATAGGAAATGAATGTTGAGATTGATTCAGTTGATAACATGTTAGAAGATGGAAGATGAAAACTCTAACCAGTACTTTTTATTATTGATATTCATATTATTCTATTTGCTTTATTCTTATTTAGCTATAATCACAAACAAAACCCCCCAGTTTCTATAAGTAATCAAAACAATTTGACAACCCATATCTCCCTGTAGAATGAATCTGTTCTTATAACTATACTCTTATTTATAATTGTGAAGTGAAAGTACTTAAATTATTTTTGCGTCGGCTGACAACCGACCATCTATATAAAGGAGAACTCTAGCAACTGGGAAACCTAATCCCCACACCTCATGTGTGATACTAGTTGTATAAGCTAGAGTCGATTCTCCTTTAACCTTAGGTTTTTCACGAAACCCTGTAGGTTAACGACTTAAAGACTTCATTGGGATTGTGAAGCCATACCCAACTATTTTATCTATAGTTGCGTGATCTGAACTTGCTGTTTTCTATCGTGATCGAGTGCAATCGTAAGATTGGCTTGAGATTAACTTCTCCGATAGGCAAGATAGAAAAGTAGTCACAAACATCTTCGTCTCATCGTTTGTGATTCCACAATATCTTATTTCGTTAATCGATTAAGATTATTGTGAGGTGATTGATAATACTAGGTTGTTCTTCGGGAATATAAGTCTGGGTTATCAATTGGTTCCTATTCACCTTGATTTATCAAAAAACGGAACAAAAACTCTTAGGTATATCTGTGGGAGACAAATTTATCTATTCAATAGACTTTTCTGTGTGAGACAGATTTGTTTATCAAGTCTTCGACTTTGGGTCGTAGCAACTCTTAGTTGTGGGTGAGATCAGCTAAGGGAATAAAGTGTGTAGTATCCTGCTGGGATCAGAGACGTAAGGAACGCGACAGTACCTTGAATCAATGTGAGATGGATTAGGGTTCAACTACATTCCAGACCGAAGTTAGCTTTGTAGTAGGCTAGTCTCTGTAGCGCTTAATACAGTGTGGTGTTCAAATCTGGACTTTGTCCCGGGGTTTTTCTGCATTTGCGGTTTCCTTGTTAACAAAACTTCTGGTGTCTGTGTTATTTTTTTTCCGCATTATATTTTGTTATATAATTGGAATATCACAGGTTGTGCGTTTAATCGATCAATTGCTAAATCCAACCTTTGGTTGTTGATTGAAATTGATTGATCCTTGAACATTGGTCTTTGGTACCGTTCAAGTTATTTCTCTTATATTCAATCAGGCTCGCAAATTGTATTTGTTTGATTGCGGATTGAATTGAGAGATTGAGATATAACTTTTTGATATACTTTTTATTAAGATTGAGTCTGACTGTCTAGTTGATTCTCTTGAAAGTATATTGGAGTTAGTCCATATAGATTGCTAAGCGAAATATTGGGTGAGGTTGTTAGACCCCCGCTTATTCAATTGGTATCAGAGCAGGCAAACACGTTTAAGACCTCATAAGTCTGTGTTTGTAGCGATCTGACTCTGTGGACAGAAGTGTTATCTCAATAAACGTATCACCAGTCTTCGATGGCTCGAATTACTTATGGTTGAAAATTGCGATGCGTGCCTTTCTTCAAGCGCGTGATTTTCAACCATGGGTTTATGTGGTTAGTGGCTACAGTCCTCCGGTTGTTACAATAGGCACTGTAATAGTTCCAAAGGATATTGGTGATTATGATGCTTCCGAGATTCTTGCTGCAAAGCAAAAATATCACAGCACTGAATTACATTGTGTCAGACGTTTTTCCATCCCAGAAATACTCTTTGAACCTTCATCCATAGACAAGGAGATGCACGACTGGGGACTTCTCACCACAGTCAATCTTAGAGGAAATGAATTCAGAAGAATGTTGATCGATACTGACACCGCCATCAACATCATTCCACTGAAAACCCACGGAGCCGCTGGCATCACTCGACAAGAAGCTACTCGTGATCCCATCTGAATCAGAGACCTTGAAGGAACGCTCGGAAATACTTATGGCTACATCACTCTCAAAGGAACATAAGTTCAACCAGGACAGAAACCAAGTTTCACATAATCATGAAGATCCAGGATATGACATGTTCTTCAGACGAGCGTGGATCCACGCTGAAATGATGGCTACTCAAAGTGCCTTTGGTTGCACATATCTCTAACGAAGAAAGTTCTGATCCAGAAGATTTGGCGGACATCCCATTATCAGAGCACTTGGAGGAATTTAGAACTTTGAAGACGTTGAAGCAAGAACCTGCAAAAGATGCATAGACATTCATCAAGAGGTACCGCACTCAGGCAAGTCTCATTCCTTCCATGTCTATGTCATTTATTTCCTCACATATTATCCTAGCATGGGGACTTCTGCCAGCAACTATGCAAGACATTATGAATGGTAGCTTCACCGCATTAGTATTTTACCAAGTGTTTGAATCTGACATTTCTCCGAATCGAGCACTGAGACATTCATTACTGAGATAATGTCCAAGCATGGAAAATAACACTTTGGGCGTTTCTACATAGCCTTGCAGGAGTGTCCATGTGTTCCACAAAATCAGAAAGCTCTAATGTCTGCACAAGTGTTGAATACCATTACCGCAACGAAAAGGATGCTGAATCAACAGAAGATACTCAGGGCCGAGAAGATCAAACCTAAGACATTCGACGCTCAAGGGACATGACGCTTCAACGCTCAAGCATCTAAGAAGCCTTCAAATTTTACTCCCAATCAAAGAGTAAACCTTCGATAATGGCGCCTCTGGCTTCAGCACAAATATATCGACGATGATTCAACACCAAGATGATCAAAGTGTAACTGAACTACAATAGATAAGTCTTCACTATCCCATGATAAGATTTCTGAAGCAGATGCAACATCATTTATCAATGGATGCTACAAACTCCTTCAACTCTGCTAAGTGAATGAGGGAATAGAGAAGCACTGGGGACTTGATCTTATTGGAAAGATCAATTCAATACATTTCAATAAATGTTATCCACGAGTCATTGCAACCTGATGTGATTCCATGAAATGTCATCGAACAGGACCTCTCTACATCACAAACCCCTGCACGACTGAGGAACTTCCTCTCCTCCTCCATCACATCCAGAATGAAGACCGTTGCTGCTGTCTGTCGCGGCAACGTCGATTATTGTGAAAAGTTCACAGTAAAGTCGTAAGTACACCTTCATCTTAGGGATTCTCAACCCACCAACTAGTTCGTGAATGTAAAGGCTCACTGGATTGAGGAGCAACGATTTTGTCGATAATCATGGTTCTAGCCTTTTCGATCTTTGGAGCAACTCTGACCATAATATCGACATCAACAAGGATATCTGGTGAAAATCCTTCCATGGTCTCAGCATCAACAAGAATTTATGGAGAAAATTCAATCGTGATCTCCGCAATCAACGGTCTCAGGAGCAACATCTTCATGACAGGGCTTCATCAACTAACCATTCTCTGAAGTACATTACTCGATGAAGCGGACTTCTCCAAGCACTAATGATTCACATCAAGTTGTGTAGACATGAAAAAATGTTCACATGAAAGTCTTCCCAAAGCTTGCACGACGGGCGGGTGATAAGCACGAAAGTGCTACATTTTATACCCATATTTATATTAGCTGGGACTCGATATTTTGGCTAACGACACTATTTTAGTGCTTTTGTAGAAAGTACGAGTAAATTGGATCATTCCGGAAATACATAGTTAAATGAACATTTAAATGGCGTTTGCAACGAAAATGACAAAAATATGGCTGGCCTGGCTATTCTATATATATCAGCAGCACATAAGCCATCTCATCACGTCCATCTCATCACGACCTGACTTAATGGATTGTGTTTGCTTACCAAACATGTGAGCTGCACAAGGGGTTAAAGGAGTGAGAGGTGTCCATTACCACATCTGCCTTTGTGATTGGTGGTGAATGCAGCATCTCTTTTTGTATCGCGACAAGAAAAATAGCATTTCTCAATTCTCATTTCTGAAACTAAGAAGGGAAGAACCATCTTCAAGACAGGACTCGGAGTGCGCGGTGGGTCGAAACGGAAAGGAAGATGAGTAGATATGGATTCTCAAATTGGTGGTAACTATTGGAGGACTCTACAAAGAAAGAACGCCTATGGAGTTTGGGGGTTTTTGTGTGCTGTTGCTACCGGTCAAGAGAGTCCAAACGGAATTGCAGGTTGTTATGCCGGACAGAGGTGGAAGGTTGTTGGGAAACCGACACTAGTTTGAATTTTAGTTCAGTATTTTTATGGAAGTCTAGCTATTTTAGGAATTCGGTACATCTTTCCTTTATTATTATTTTGGAACTCAAGTTATTGTCTCTATATATACGTAGTTTGTCTAGAGTTTTAGGATTCAATTATCAATACAAAAAAATAGCTTTGCTAAGCGAGGTGGTTGATTCCCAATCAAAGAATCGTTATCAATTAGTAGTATTAGGTTCTGTGTCGGTGCGGTTCTTATCATCTGGTATCACCTAGGTATAGGTCCTCTTTTTTGCATTCTAAGGTTTTATATTAGGGTTCACGATGACAATCACCAATGCCAATATAGTTGACCGTATTGAAACTTTGAATACGTCTATCACAGATCTACTTACAGAGATTCGTGCAGACCGTACTCGATCTACAACCATGCAAGAGACGCAGACAGCGATATTAAGCGAATTACAACGAGTAAATGCAGTTCCAATCGTCACATGGAAGCTCTTCTTCTTCGATTGCCACCGACCTCTTTTGAACAAAGTGAACAACATGGTTTTGCTAATGATCGTCGCAATCCGGTTAACAATGGAGCAACCATTCGAGTAGGTTCTATTACTCTGAAATTTCCTACGTTTGATGGGGATGATCCTGAGGGGTGGATTTTCAAAGCGGGTATATTTTTCCCTCCATGGCGCAACCGAAATTCAAAAGTTCCTATAGCTGCAAAGACATCTTGATAAGGATGCAAATTCTGGTATCATTTGGATAAGAGAATCATTAGGAGAACTAACTTGGCAGCAATTCTCTCGTGCACTACGCTCTCGATTCGGTAACCGCAAGCACATCGATGCGTGTAGCACCCTGTCTAAATTGGAACAAAAAGGTACTGTTCAGGAATTTATCTCTGAATTTGAAAAATTATTGAATTTTGTATATGGTATGTCTGAAGAACATCGGGTTAGTATTTTTATTTCGGGTCTCCCGTAAGGACATTCTTCTTTGGTGTTCGTTTGTTTCGACCACAAAGTTTATCTGAAGCGTTTGAATATGCTTTATGTCAAGAGGATGCAATCAAAGCTGCGCCTTGACAAAGGTTGTTGGTACGTAGCTTGCCATCCAAACCATTCGCTGCTGTAACTCCATCACCGCCACGAGGAAATAGTCTACCTACAGGAATTAAGCGTTTAACTTGGGCTGAACAAAAAGACCGTCGTGAGAAAGGTCTTTGCTTTAACTGTGACAAGGTATATACACCGGGTCATCTTTGTGAGAAGTCAGTTATTATTCTTGGAGGGCGCTTTGATGTGACTATCGAGAGCTAGAACAAGATACCCGGTCTTGACAATGTAGAAGAAGTGTTGTCAGAAATCGAAAAAGATTCGGGGTCGACACCTGATATTTCATTCCACGCACTTATGGGGTCTCCGTTTCCAAGAACTATGCGTATCACAGGTTATATTAAAGGGTTTCCAGTCACTGTACTAATTGATTCGGGATCTACTCATAATTTTCTTCATCCTAAGGTTGCGAAACAATGTGGTTACAAGGCTCAATCTGGTAATAAGTCCATGCAAGTTACAATAGGTGATGGAGGGGTTATTGAAACTAGTGGATTACATTCTAAGGTATCTATAAGATTACAAGACTTTGTGTTTGACAACGACTTATTCTGTTAGGAATCAGTGGTTGTGATGTTGTTCTTGGGGTACAATGGCTAAGCACCTTAGGTACTTTTACTTGGGATTTCACCAAACTAATTATGAAGTTCAACATCTCTGGTCAGGATATCTCATTAATTGGAGATAATTCTCCAACAGTGTTGCTCCTAGACAGTAAACCAATGCAACGAGCACTATGTCGTGAAACACAAGCTGTATTTCTACAGATCACAAGTAGCTCCGATGTAGCGAGTGCGACCACCTCCAAGGTACCTGCTGAAGTTAAGGAACTGGTTGTTGCAATATTTCGACATATTTGGTTCTCCTACGTCACTACCACCAAAAAACGCTCCCATGACCACCAAATTCCATTGGTACCGGGCTCTTCCAATTATGATAAATGTTCGTCCGTATCGCTACCCACACTTTCAAAAGGCAGAGATTGAAAAGGTTGTTTCGAGTTAACGGAGGCAGGATTCATCCGTCCAAGCTCAAGTCCCTATTCGTCACCAGTTTTGTTAGTTCGTAAAAAAGACGGCTCGTGGCGCATGTGCGTAGACTACCGTGCTTTAAATAACGTCACTATCAAAGATCGGTACCCAATTCCCGTGGTGGATGAATTATTAGATGAATTGAAGGACGCGGTAATTTTTACAAAACTTGATTTGCGTTGGGGTTATCACCAAATTCTAGTCCATGAACCGGATATACCAGCGCATTTCGGACGCATGATGGTCATTATGAGTTTCTAGTAATGCCTTTTGGTCTCTCTAATGCGCTGCGACATTCCAAAGTTTAATGAATGACATTTTAGACCACATCTTCGTCGATTTGTCTTAGTTTTCTTTGACGACATTTTGGTATATAGTAAGTCGCTTAAGGATCATGTTCTTCACTTGTCATTGTTTTTGAAATTTTAAGGACTAATCATCTCTTTGTAAAGGAGTCGAAGTGTGCATTCGCGGAATCTTCAATAGGTTATCTTGGACATAAAATTTCAGCGAAGGGGTATCGTTGAAGATGACAAGATTGCAAGTATATTGAGGTGGCCTATTCCATCATCGATTAAAGATCTTCGAGGGTTTCTAGGATTGACGAGGATACTACCGTAAGTTTGTTAAGGACTACGGAAAAATTAGTGCGCCACCGACCGCACTACTAAAAAAGATGCATTTAATTGGTGTGACAAAGCTACTGCTGCTTTTAAACAACTTCAAAGCGGCAGCGACGACAACCCGGTGCTCGCTCTTTGATTTTTCAAAAGAATTCGTATTAGAGTGTGACGCTTAGGTAATGGCCTAGAAGAAGTTTTGTCCTCATGCAATCGGAAAACCCATCGCTTATCATAGCAAATCCTTGTCGGGTAAAAATCGAATCTCTCTCGTAATACGATAAAGAAATGTTGGCTATTGTTTCTGCTTTGTCCAAAAATGGCGACCATATTTGCTCGGTCGACATTTTAAGATATATCGGACCACATGAGTCTTAAATATTTTTTGGAGCAGAGATTGTCTTCCCTAGAACAACAAAAATGGATAACAAAGTTACTAGGTTTTGACTATGAGATTGTTTATAAGCGCGGCTCTGATAACAATGCTTGTGCATTGTCTCGGGTAGAAGGTTCTTACTGTATGGCTATTTCATCTCCAATTTTTACTGGAGTACATGATATAATTCAGGAATGTCATAGTGATATGGAGATGAGTTCAATTATTCAAGGTTTTTCCCAAGATCCGAACTATAAAGTACACTACTCTTATGAAGATAACATATTACGTTATAAGGGACGTATTGTTGTTGCTTCTACTTCTACGTGGCGTGTTAAACTTTTGTACGAGTTTCATGACACTCCAGTTGCAGGGCATTCAGGATTCCTACGCACTTATAAGCGTCTTAAGGAAAATTTTTATTGGAAGGGAATGAAGAAGTCGGTAAAATCCTATATTCTTTGAGTCAAGTATGCCAACGGAACAAGTCTGAATCCATTGCTCCTCCAGTCTCCTCCGGCCATTGCCTGTTAGGATGACGTGTGGATGGACTTGTCGATGGACTTTATTGATGGTTTACCTACTTCTCCGGCCATAAGAGCTCTATAATGGTGGTAGTTGATCGTCTCTCAAAATATGCTCATTTCTCGTGCGATTTCCCATCCTTATACTGCCACTACTATAGCAGAGGTCTTTATTCGTGATATCGTGAGACTTCACGGTATGCCTAAATCAATTGTAAGTGATCGAGATCCTATATTCATTAGCAATTTAAGGAAGCTTTCTTTTTCTCCAAGACACTAAGTTATGTCGGAGTTACGCCTATCATCCACAAACGGACTGGCCAAACCGAGGTAACCAATCGCACTTTCGGAATGTTACCTCCGTTGTTTTGCAGGTGATAAACAACACACACAGGTTAAATGGTTACCATGGGCTGAATGGTGGTATAATACCTCTTACCATTCGACCATCAAAATGACACCATTTGAAGCGTGTATAGCCGTCTTCCACCATTTGTTTGACGTACCTTCCAGGGCACTACTTGTCCATCTTTGTAGATACATCTTTGCGGTCGCGAGATCGTACCTTGCACATACTTAAGTTGCATCTCCGGATGCTCAAGCACGGATGAAATCTTATGCCGATACTCACCAGGACGGAAAGAAGTTTTGAGGTAGGCAATTTAGTTTTCCTTCGTTTACAACCATACCGCGTCTCTGACTAAAACTCAAGCTTACTCCAAGCTCTCCCCGCGATTTTATGGACCCTTTCGCGTTATTGAGAGGATTGGACCTGTTGCCTATAAGCTGGACATGCCTCGGAGTCACGCATACATCCTGTTTTCCATGTTTCGGCATTGAAGTTGAAGTTGGGAGCTCAAGACGGAGGCGAAGCCAACTTACCTCGGCGGAGAGAGCATTACCGAATGGGAACCGAGAAGATTTTGGACCGTGGAATGTTTAAGCAACACAATGTTGCGGTTACTCATTTGGTTGATCAAGTGGAAGGATCATCCTATTGAAGAAGCTACTTGGGAAGATGCGGGAGATTTTATTGCTCGTTTTCCTACCTTTGAGGCTTGAGGACAAGCCTTATCTGAAGATGGGAGGAATGTTGGGAAACCGACACTAGTTTGAATTTTAGTTCAGTATTTTTTATGGAAGTCTAGCTATTTTAGGAATTCAGTACATCTTTCCTTTATTATTATTAGCCTGGAACTCAAGTTATTGTCTCTATATATACGTAGTTTGTCTAGAGTTTTAGGATTCAATTATCAATACAAAAATAGCTTTGCTAAACTGAGGTGGTTGATTCCCAATCAAAGAATCGTTATCAATTAGTAGTATTAGGTTCCTGTGTCAGGTGCAGGTTCTTATCAAAGGTGCTCTAGCTGGCAAAGAATATCAATTGGTGTTGTTGTATAGGTTTGAACCGGGATCTGTTGCTCGAACTATGGAGTCTCAATCCTTCTAGTGTTTTACGACAACAATAATGGGTATTCTCCAATTGATGCTACAGTTATGTTTGTCATATTTGTTTGAGTTCAAGAGACTAAGAAGAGGAGGTGCATACAACCAGCTGAAGACAACCTCCGAACTCGCAGAAACTACACTTCAGTTGCTTGCAGAATAGCCTTAAAGAAGAATTTTGAAGGGGAACTTGGTTCAGTGAAGGTGGTGAGACAAAGAACGGAGATGCTGATGACTATAATGGATCTGTGGGGTTCGTTTAGAAATTTTGATTGTTGCGGCATCAATGGCAACTTATAATTCCGAAATCAGAAGCATCAGCTTGTGAAGTTGCAACAAGGGGGGTCTGAGGAAAGAAAGCAGATGGGTTTTGTGAGGTGACGCATATGTTGTCTTGGCTGTACTGGTTGTTTGTGGAAGTGTTAGTAGGATTGAAATTGGGAAGTGGTGCTGAATCGAGCAGAGCTGGCTGGTACTGGCAGTTATTGGCAGTGGCAATAGTTACGCGGATAAGGAAGATACTGTCGATAGCATGGGAGAATAGTGGGTTATGGAAGGAAATGGCTGACTTTAAATTCAAGATAGGATCGGATTTTCTGTCAACGATGGATGGCCTGGTGCTGTGAAGTCGATAAAGTAAAGGAGTTCATGAACGGATTGAACTGCTTGCAATCAGTTGGGATGGACCTGCAGACGTGAATGGAAATGGAATTAAGCCTCGAATCTAACTGGTTTTCCGTGGGTTCAAATGGCTGTGTGAATGGAGTTGTGAAGATGAAAGACATTGTTATATTCAGAGTTTGAGTGTTTTGATGGCTGAAGGAATTGCAAGCGCCAGGCAGTGGTGAGTTTAACATTCTTAGACTGACGTTGATGGAAGAACACAAGTAGAGTGGGACATATGAACTTCTGCCGATCCATAGTGCAGCAGCGAAGATGAATGGTCTGTACGTCAGTCAGAGTTGCGAGATTTTGATTGTGTTTAGTTGGTGGTCGTAAGGGGCGTTTTCATCCATGAATACAGTTGGAATTAGCCGTCCATGAGATGATGATGATGACTGATGGTGGTTTTGGTTTCATGGTCAGGTGTTTGTTGGTGCAAAGTGAGATTGTGCTGGCTGTTTTGGTTGGACATGGTCTGTGGCTCGAGTTATGGAAGGCGGCCAGGGAATAATATGGCCGAGATGGTGCAGTTAGTGTTGTAGCTTGAGTTTTGGAAGGAGTTGGTGCTACAGCTGGGAAGAGATTTGATATTGGGTCTCATTTGGAATTTTTGTTCAAAACATGGAAACAAAATCTCTTGATTTGAATGAGTACGAAATGAATTGAATTTGGAATATGGTGTCAGAAGGGATGATGTGGTGCACTCTCGTTGGTTGGTAATATTTTTGTGACGTGAAGGAAGAAAGAAATAAAAAAGAAGAGAACTCAAAATCTTCAAGGGGGAGCCCGGCCACAGTGCCGCAAAGGGAATAGGGTTTGGAGTTTTTCATTTGGTTTTTCGATTAGCTTGTCGTTTTGATTTCAATTTGTTTATGGCTTTTGAGAAAGCCATGACGAGCTAGATCCATGTTTGGGTGAAAGGATGAAGCTGTAGGTTGATTTATTTTGTGTTCTTGAATAAGGGTTTTTTACTAATTAAACTTAATGCTAATGTTTTGTCTCTCTATCAATGTTTTATCTTCTAGCTATATTTTTCATGTGCCATGTATAGTCCATGGTTAGATTAGTAGAAGAACTCATTGAACCTTAGCGATAATTGATTTATGAATATTCCTTGACTCTTCATTCCATGTATGATTAGTGCTTAGAAATTCTACTTTAAGGTGAGAACAAACAATTGTTTTGATAATTCTTTTCAACGATTCTTTAACGAAATATCTTCCATGTATGAGTAGGTAGGTTTGCGATTCTGCATGAGTAAAATTGAGACTCTTTGTGATTGAATGCAAGTAACTCACCAGCAGTTCTGGATCCTTAACACTTTCACATCCTTGGTCACGTTTTTATTATTATTTTGCTTTCGTTGTTCCATAAACTTCTCAAATATTGAATTTGATTATCTTATTCTTGATATTAATTAGTAGTAGCATTTTCACATTCCTCATGGGAACGAACCACATTTGCTATTGTCTACAATTTTGACACCGTGCACTTGCGGTAAAACAAAGTCGGTTTTATGACCCATCAAGTTTTTGGCGCCGCCGACGCGGACTTGTTTATAGATTTGTTTTTAGGTTTTTATTTTTATTTTTTATTATTTTTGTTCTCTTTTACGCCTTTGGTATTTTTTTTGATTCTTTTCAGATTTGGAGCGAAGCTACAAGGAAAGAAAAAGTGCTATAAAAGGAAAGCATCGCCAAAGAAGGAAAGAAAAGAGGAGTCCAAGGCGTGAAGAAGATTTTGTACATATTTATTTTATTTAGACTTTATTTCTTTTTATTTTTAGAAACTGTAAATAGGGTTTCATTGTTGTAATTTTTCTTTTAATTTTTGGACTTTATTGTTGGACTTGGACATTATTTTTGAAACCCTAAGGAAGGGTTAAAAATTAAATATAAATTGTTTGCGGGGAAGGACGACAGTTACGATACTGTCTCGGCCCCTCGGGTTCGTACACGGCATAGGAGTCGGTGTCCTGAGTCGACTTCAACGGTTCATCGCCCGTCTGGTACGGGAGGTAAGACTCTATCCACCCACGAATCCCCTGTCAGTGGGTTTTATTTTGTGTGACAACTCACACCCCTGCAATAAAATTTCGAACTGGTATTACATTAGCCAATACAACGAATATCCGACTGAGTTTCAAAATGGACGTTACTACTTTGACCATAATATGAATAGTGGTTGGGAACATCAGCCTTTTGAAGGTTATGATCCATACCATGGTGAGCCCAATTACTATCCATACACCCACTGGTCATACGAGCAAAATTCCTCTCTACTAGAGTCCGCACGTAAGTTAGCCGAGTCGACACAAAAGTTACTTGAGTCGACACGTAGTTCAGCTGAGATGAATAACTTAGTTATGGACGAAAGCAATGCAACGTGTGAACCTTCTTTCCTAAATAAAATCAGGAAGTCATGTGATTCGACTCGAGAAAATGTTGTTAGAGGCCGGGAAAGAAGCTGCTCAAGATAGTCTTAATTTCCAATATAGTGTTTCCAATAGTACCTTTGAAAATGAAGATAGTTATTCACATAATCAAGATGACGAGGTTAAACTTGGTAACACTACTCTTTTAGATGGGGTTCGACCATTTTCATGTTATTATAATGATGATTATGATGAGGATAGTGTTGATGAAGAATCGGATACATATAGGCATAGTGATCGGAATTTATTACTCCAATTGAGCTTTACAATGATAATATTATTTCTAGTTCAAATCCAAATAATTTTAATAATTATTCACCTATTCAAAAGGACGAGGATTTGACTAGAGATACCCCCATTTTAGACGATGTAGTATTTCCTTTTGATTACGAAACTAATAATGGTTTAGAGGAACGAGTTTCTTCCGAGAATATTATTTTAGAGTCTAGAGATTTAGAAACATTAGTATGAGATAAAGAAAATGAACTCGTCGAGATGAGTGAGGATGTACCGAGACTTAGAAGAATCAATTGACCATTTTCGGGAATCGATGACCTAGAAATTAGGGAAGTTGTGACTAGTCTTTCTAGAGACCTTTGAAATTTCTAAGTTTGGGGGTGATTATCATTCTCCATATGCTTTAACGCTAAGAAAGGTCCCTCACTTGGGACTCGACATATGTGCCTCAACCATTTTAAAAGATTATCTTCATACACGTTTTACTGAACCTAGTGATGTCCATAAGGAAGTTCGGTTGTTAGAAACCCATCCTCTTGGTTGATGTGGTTTATTCGAGGCTATGATACCCAGTTGACTTTGTTTTCCCACCAAATATTTTTCAACCAATTGTGGGAACGTATAAGTTTCAGATGTGTCAATTATTAAGGTTTGAAACCGAGCCTAATCTTGATAAGCACGTAAGTGCTACATTTTGTACCCATATTTATATAGCTAGGCCTCGATATTTTGGCTAATGACACTATTTTAGTGCTTTTGTAGAAAGTGCGAAGGAATTCAGATTTCTGGAAAAATAAATAACTAAAGATGGCGTTTGCGGCAATGATCACCAAACTGACTCATGGCATCAGAGAGCAAAAGTTAATTGGGCTGCCTATTTAGTTAGGCCACTCAAATGGTTATGTTAACCAGGCACATGAATTCCACATGGGGCTAAAGAACAAGGGAAGGATGATGTATTTCGATTGCCGTTATCGCGGTTACTTCTCGGCCATTTGTAGAGGATGGTGTTACTGCGGAATGAGGGGTTTGCCAGACATGAATCCTGTAGATACATGAGCAAGTGATGGGAAACGTAGGTTTGACATGGTGATAGTGGATTTAAGCTTGGGGTTTCTATTACCTAGCGACATCAACAAACTAGATGGAGCTATTTACAAGGGTGAGTGGTTCTCACTTTGAAGTGTTGAACTCGAGAAATAGAAGAAATTGGCAACAGTAAGGTCCCAAAATCAAAAGATGAAGTCTCTTACAGCATCAACAGTGAAAGACGGTTTCTTATGGGTATTGGATGAGTCGAATCGTTGTGCATGGCTTAACTGGTCTTATATGGGCAATGAAAAGCACGTGAATGAAGACAGTGGTGGTTATCGTGATGGTTTGACAATAAAAAGGAGATGATGCTGTTGTAACTGATGTCAGTCTGGCAACAATGATTGTGGGAATGTATGGAGCTGGACAGATGAGAAGTTAGAAGAGAAGATGAAGTGGTCAGGTGGACGGACTGAAATGTTTGGTTTGTGCTCGAATAGAGTGAGGATTCGCCGGAATCTGTAGTAACTTGTGGTGGTGATCGATCGGCAGTGAAGCTGGGTTGCAATTGGAGTTGAACTGGAATTCCGGTGACTCTTTACAGCAACAATGCAATGGTGAATGTGATGGCTAAGCTGTAGCTGCAGGTGGGTGACGAAACTGTGTGGCAATCCGTTGGTCAGAGAACAGTGACGGTGCCTGATTGAGAACAATAGAAGAAAGATGGCTATGTGGTGGCAGAAGCTCTTTGCAAGTCAGGGAAGCAACGGAAGGTGCTCTCTCATACATACTAGCTAGATTGAGTGGAGGAAGGTGTTTGGTACTGTTACTGCTGCATTCTTGGCATGGACGGAAATCTGCAGAACTCTTGACAGTGGTGGACATGTATGCGGCAGCAGCAGATGGAAATGGAGTTAGTTGATCACGACAGAGAATGAGTGGAGTTTGCTGCCATTTCAGGATAGGTAGGTAGAGAAGGGTGCTGTCTCGGAGATGAGTCTGATGTGAATGGAAGTTGAGTTCGCAGTGGTGACTCTTGAGCTCTTACAGCGGAAGAGAAGATGGAGAATGGAATGCAGTCGGTGCCGGTGGTGATTGGCTGACTTGTTTACAACCAGCTGAGGCAAGTAGCCGAGATTTGGACAGACAATAAGAAGTTGGTGCCGCGACCTGAGTTGAGAAGAGTACAACTGGAGCCGGGGAAGTTTAGGCTTTGTTTGTGATTGAATATGCTCTTCGGGTATTTGGTGATACGATTGCAGATTGAATTTAATGCCGGCAGTGGGTGTGGTCTTGATTAACTGGTAGCTGCTGGTGATATATGTGAATCAGTGATAGAATTTTGAGCTCGAGGTGAGCTGGGTTTCGTATGGCAGTCACTGGAGTTATTGGTGGTGTTCTCTCGTTACTGCATGTGGTCTAATTTGGGTCCTTGGTGCGATATGGTTGAGAAAGGAAGTGCTAGTGGAGGGTCAGAGAATTTGGTAGTGGCCTGTATCGCTGGGTATTGAATCGGACTGGGCCTTGGAGGCTAGGTCTAATATTGGACGGTTCGCAACAGTGACCTAGATATATATGTCATTCGAAACAGAAGCAAAGGGGACGACAGCCAGAGAACGAGGAGTTGCGGCTGCGGACGGCGACAAGAAGAAGCGAAGACTAGGGTTTGAAGTTTCATTTCTTTGATTTCGTTTTCGCCTAGTTAGCTTTGATTTGATTTAAATATATTTATGGCTTTTGAGAAAGCCATGTCTAGCTAGAGCCATGTTATAGGGTTTAGATGGAAGCCATTGTGTAATCTTCTACAATGATATTTCTAAAATCGATTTGATTGACTAGTAACTTCTCTTCACATAGCTTGGTATTTAATTGCTCATGTGATTCTCTTGATTATTTATGCTTTTGAATTGATATTTCGTGCTTTGGTTAAATCCCTAGGCGTGGTATGCAAGGATAGATAGGTAATGCTTTAGGATCCCTACATAAGAAGCGAAAGAAGTTATAGCGGAGAAACTATATTTTATAATTTAACATACAATCTTCGAGACATGAGATTGATTTGAAATTTGTCTTGAGTAATAAATAGAGATTAGTAGAAATTATATGATTGAATTGGTGGAAATCGAAGACCCTAATAACCCATTACCCATTTTGGTTACGTCTTTATTATTTATTATTTCATTTCGTCTCGCACTTCGAAAAATCGTTAAAACATCATCTTGTCGATTAGTTACTTTTGATATTAGTTAGTTGTAGTATTTCACACTCCTCGGGGAGCGATTTTGTACTTGCCATTGTCTACTAGTTAGGCAGCCGTGCACTTGCGGTATTTTATTGTAGGTTTTGAGCCTATCAAGTACTTTAGGAAATTAGTATCGACACATTTTCTTATGATTGACCTTGGTTTCATCGTGGTCAATTGTGAGTCAAAACTGATTGACTTTAAGGATCATAATTATTCGAGTTATTATTATGTGCTTCTAAGTTCTTATTTGAGTTTTTACGGACTTTACAACTGAGAAGGATCTTATCTTTGAGGAATTCCGGCCACATGAAAATATTTTATCTCGACCCGGTTATAGAGCACGAACACGAACCACGGCTAGATGTAGTTGTCTTAAACATGAAACTAGACAAGGGTGTGCTTTATTTGTTAATTTTCTTGGCATGTTGCGAGATTCCTTTTACTTGTGATAGCTCTATTTGGTTTTGATGACCCACAAATATT